>CAWVQI010000489.1:25000-29099 GCA_963932335.1 Andrena marginata | reverse complement strand
TATACGCTATTGGAGCTGGAATTACCGCGGCTGCTGGCACCAGACTTGCCCTCCAATGGATCCTTGTTAAAGGATTTAAAGTGTACTCATTCCGATTACGGGGCCTCGGATGAGTCCCGTATCGTTATTTTTCGTCACTACCTCCCCGTGCCGGGAGTGGGTAATTTGCGCGCCTGCTGCCTTCCTTGGATGTGGTAGCCGTTTCTCAGGCTCCCTCTCCGGAATCGAACCCTGATTCCCCGTTACCCGTTACAACCATGGTAGGCGCAGAACCTACCATCGACAGTTGATAAGGCAGACATTTGAAAGATGCGTCGCCGGTGCTAGATGACCATGCGATCAGCACAAAGTTATTCAGAGTCACCAAAGCAAACGATGGGACGGACGGCGAACCATCCGCCACCGATTGGTTTTGATCTAATAAAAGCGTTCCTTCCATCTCTGGTCGGAACTCTGTTTTGCATGTATTAGCTCTAGAATTACCACAGTTATCCAAGTAAATGTGGGTACGATCTAAGGAACCATAACTGATTTAATGAGCCATTCGCGGTTTCACCTTAATACGGTATGTACTGAGACATGCATGGCTTAATCTTTGAGACAAGCATATGACTACTGGCAGGATCAACCAGGGAGCTTCGCGAAGCTTTCCCTCTTATTCGAATTCACAACACACTTTCGTGTTATTTTTCTGTTCTCATCGCGTCGTCCGCTCTTTTAGAGACGGATCGACGATGCCCCAACGTTTGATTTTATAAAACAACTTGCACATTAGCGTGCAGTTTTAGACATCATATCCTCGAATTGTTCCACTTAATTCTATCTCGGATATGTGCCTCCTCTCCTCTCTCTCTCATCACTTCCACACACCATCTTCATACTTCTCCAGACACCATATATATATATATATATCCTAGGATTTTCCACAGACTAACACTCCATCGGATATGATATATGTGCCTTTCTCTCCACTCTAACTTCATTATACTTCGAGACATCATATCGTTTCAATTTTTCCACTAACTAATAATATTAAACGGATATGTGCATTTTATACACTTTCACAGAAAGATCTCAGATTCATACAAAATTCATTATATTTCCCTTATAAATAAGGATGGCATCGGATGCTCGATAAAGCGCGTATCACGCGTACCGCTGCATCCATCGGGAAGCACGGAGTACACGCGCGCTAGCATCCACCGTAGAAGCACGGACCACTACACGCTGGACAAATCGACAAAGCGCGTAACATTCACGCTGGTCATGTACGTAATAGCGCGGACAAGTGCATGCTGAGCAAACGGGAAAGCGCGAATCGTGCCATGCTGGTCATAACGAGTTGGTACGTAATGTGCGCGCTAGGCATATCGATATCTGACACCTCTATGGGTTTGTATCTACTTTCTCCCTCTTTCAAAGTTCGAACTTTCAGTTCGATACTTTATATGTACCCGACGCTAGCCTTCCTTAGCGTTTTGTTAAGTTTAAATTCGTCCATCTGCGTGGATGAAGAGTTGAATGCACGAGGTCGTACAAGCATACACAGAATTGCATATGTGTCACCAACGTCACTTATGGACGCTCACCACATAAGGGCCATTCGGACTTATAGACACCGACCCGTGGTAATGCTGTGTGGAGAAATCCAAAAACGCAACACGGTAAGAACAGTCGAGACAAATTCTCGAGGAGCGGTGACTGCTTCTCAACCGAGGTCATAGAATAGCCACGCACCCAACGCTGCTCCGACCGAGACGCTCGGACCGTCGCTCTCCCTTATAGATACCGAACGGCCGGCCGGAACGCCGGCGCCGCCGTACCTTACGCACGGCCGCTTATGGGCGCAAACCGCCGCTACAACAGACCGTTCGACCGGCACGTTGGGACTTAGCCGCGGAGAGCGTCGGATACAAGAGTAAAACGACTTAACGAATTATTATAAACATTTGCCGCGAACATTACCACGATACATACTCGATCCCAAACGACATTCAAAAATAATATCTAGGGACTTTGAAAATTTTCGGAGCGATTGGAGTTATTCGCGATTATCTCGAAAACCAGCGCGACGACCGGGGTCGAAACCTTAATATGAATTGATCGCAATGTCGCGACACGCAAGGATCAGTGGTCGTTTTCGACGATCGGACGACTCTGTGTTCGGAGGATGGTGCGGAACGACTCTGAAAGCTCGCGGTACTTTAAAAATTTTCGGAGCGATTGGAGTTATTCGCGATTATCTCGCAAACCAGCGCGACGACCGGGGTCGGAACCTTAATATGAATTGATCGCAATGTCGCGACACGCAAGGATCAGTGGTCGTTTTCGACGATCGGACGACTCTGTGTTCGGAGGATGGTGCGGAACGACTCTGAAAGCTCGCGGTACTTTAAAAATTTTCGGAGCGATTGGAGTTATTCGCGATTATCTCGCAAACCAGCGCGACGACCGGGGTCGGAACCTTAATATGAATTGATCGCAATGTCGCGACACGAAAGGATCAGTGGTCGTTTTCGACGATCGGACGACTCTGTGTTCGGGGGATGGTGCGGAAGGACGCTGAGAGCTCGCGGTACTTTAAAAATTTTCGGAGCGATTGGAGTTATTCGCGATTATCTCGCAAACCAGCGCGACGACCGGGGTCGGAACCTTAATATGAATTGATCGCAATGTCGCGACACGAAAGGATCAGTGGTCGTTTTCGACGATCGGACGACTCTGTGTTCGGAGGATGGTGCGGAACGACTCTGAGAGCTCGCGATACTTTAAAAATTTTCGGAGCGATTGGAGTTATTCGCGATTATCTCGCAAACCAGCGCGACGACCGGGGTCGGAACCTTAATATGAATTGATCGCAATGTCGCGACACGCAAGGATCAGTGGTCGTTTTCGACGATCGGACGACTCTGTGTTCGGAGGATGGTGCGGAAGGACGCTGAAAGCTCGCGGTACTTTAAAAATTTTCGGAGCGATTGGAGTTATTCGCGATTATCTCGCAAACCAGCGCGACGACCGGGGTCGGAACCTTAATATGAATTGATCGCAATGTCGCGACACGCAAGGATCAGTGGTCGTTTTCGACGATCGGACGACTCTGTGTTCGGAGGATGGTGCGGAAGGACGCTGAGAGCTCGCGGTACTTTAAAAATTTTCGGAGCGATTGGAGTTATTCGCGATTATCTCGCAAACCAGCGCGACGACCGGGGTCGGAACCTTAATATGAATTGATCGCAATGTCGCGACACGCAAGGATCAGTGGTCGTTTTCGACGATCGGACGACTCTGTGTTCGGAGGATGGTGCGGAAGGACGCTGAGAGCTCGCGGTACTTTAAAAATTTTCGGAGCGATTGGAGTTATTCGCGATTATCTCGCAAACCAGCGCGACGACCGGGGTCGGAACCTTAATATGAATTGATCGCAATGTCGCGACACGCAAGGATCAGTGGTCGTTTTCGACGATCGGACGACTCTGTGTTCGGAGGATGGTGCGGAACGACTCTGAAAGCTCGCGGTACTTTAAAAATTTTCGGAGCGATTGGAGTTATTCGCGATTATCTCGCAAACCAGCGCGACGACCGGGGTCGGAACCTTAATATGAATTGATCGCAATGTCGCGACACGCAAGGATCAGTGGTCGTTTTCGACGATCGGACGACTCTGTGTTCGGAGGATGGTGCGGAACGACTCTGAAAGCTCGCGGTACTTTAAAAATTTTCGGAGCGATTGGAGTTATTCGCGATTATCTCGCAAACCAGCGCGACGACCGGGGTCGGAACCTTAATATGAATTGATCGCAATGTCGCGACACGCAAGGATCAGTGGTCGTTTTCGACGATCGGACGACTCTGTGTTCGGGGGATGGTGCGGAAGGACGCTGAGAGCTCGCGGTACTTTAAAAATTTTCGGAGCGATTGGAGTTATTCGCGATTATCTCGCAAACCAGCGCGACGACCGGGGTCGGAACCTTAATATGAATTGATCGCAATGTCGCGACACGAAAGGATCAGTGGTCGTTTTCGACGATCGGACGACTCTGTGTTCGGAGGATGGTGCGGAAGGACGCTGAGAGCTCGCGGTACTTTAAAAATTTTCGGA
>CAWVQI010000489.1:15000-17500 GCA_963932335.1 Andrena marginata | reverse complement strand
CAGCCGCGCCAATGAGGATTCCAGGGTACAGAAACGTTTTAAACGACGCGTGGAGCAATATCACTCTTCTCATCGGACGTTTGGCGCAAACACTCTCTTGTGTGTCGACGGAACGTGGCCATAGGGTAGGGTGGGAATGGAATATATAGGGCGGCTAGGCGAGGACACTCGCAACTACGGGGAAATACATCGACCCGATCATGTTAACGAGTGGTTCCGCACAGAGCGCCGCCTCCTACATCTCATTCCATGTACACCACACACCACCCTTTGGATCTTCACGGCATCCCGAAGAACGAGTGTGTTTTGTGCCCTCGATGTATCGATTGACTTTTCTTCCTCTCACTTGTCAAAACGGACGACCCTCTTTTTAAAATCCCTGGGGCTGCGTGAACGCCAACACGATACAAATCGGCGCGCATATGCCGCGCACTCCGCCCTATCTCTCTCTCTCTCTCTCTCGCTCCCGCTCTTCGCGGTCTCTCTTTCTCAGGACAAATTTTTCATTTCAGGCGACGTCGGGAGCACGGTAAATGATCTCGGGGCGCGGGATGTGAAGGTGGCAAACTCTAAAACACCAGTGCGAGCGGAGAGGCCGCTGTGTGTGTGTGTGGTGATCCAGGGAGCGGTGCAGCACACGGGCGGTCGTTATAAAGCAACGACGCACAACGCCGTGAAAGCGGGCACGCACGCGAGTCCCTAAGCGATCATTCATCACACATTTCGCCTCTCTCTTTTTCTGGTTCTCGCACAGGAGGAGAGTACAACACACACGCTTCACGATTCTCACGCGCGAGCCGTTGGCAAACGCCGACGAACATCCCAACTTTCGCTCGTACGTCGCGTATCTGGCGTGTATATTATCATCCGTCCCGACTCCGAAACGCGTTACATCTTCGGAAACGCGAGACGGCGAGGATGCGATGATGATTATGTACGCAGAACCGACGCAAGCAGTCTTTTGTATGTGATAACGACCCTCAGCCAGGCGTGGTCCAGGAATTGTATCCGTGGACCGCAATGTGCGTTCGAAATGTCGATGTTCATGTGTCCTGCAGTTCACACGTTGACGCGCAATTAGCTGCGTTCTTCATCGACCCACGAGCCAAGTGATCCACCGTTCAGGGTAATCGTGTTATTAAATATATTCGTTATTATCTTTGTGTTCTCGGTTCGGATGAAGCCGAGGCCCGTGCGCCTCCAACCAGCGCGCGAAGGAGGTCCGGGCGTCGCCAGCGTTGACGACACGGTGTCCGATTTGTCTCCAGGACGTGAAAACACCGCCGAAGCGTACCGCGGAAATACCGCGAACACGTCCGGCGGGCCGAGCGTACATATCATTTAAAAACCTTCGAGATACACGGCCGGGTACGAGAACCGTAATAATATAAACCGTGTACTCGGGGCGGGGGGCCACACCGCACGCGGCAGCATCCTCTCACGCACGCACGCACGCTCTCTTATCGTCGGGCCGCCCCTCGAAAGCGGACGCACGGCCGGCTTCGATCGGTCCAATCTTCGGACTATCGCTATCGAAGCTTCACAGCCGGTCCCTTTTTTTCGGCTATCAGGGCGCGCGATTAAGCGAGCGATTATACTCGGGATGCACATCGACGCGATGGATGGCGGTGGCGCGAGCCGCCGCCCCCTAGGTTACCCGGATCCCCTCCGAGGAGAGTGTCAAGTCCCAGGACAATTTCGGAGTGCGCGACCAAAGACCTAGGAGAAGCGGGATGCGAGTGGAAGAAACGTCGTCGAGAGTCGGAGGAGAGGAACGTCGCGAGAAGCCGAGGCTTCGAGGGCGGCTCGTTCCTGCTCTCATTCTATTATTCTCGCGCGTTTAACTTAACCCACTCGGAGCGCTTGTTATGCGTTTTCTTTCGTCCCTGTCTTGGGTCGCGACTGACTCCTTTTTCTCGGTACGAGCTTCTAAACACACGCTCGCGCAGACACCACGCACAGACACCGGGGCGGGGGCCGGTATCGCGGTATAATAACCGGCAACGCGCCTCCGATACGAGGTGAACGCGAATCGACGAGGCGGCGGGTTACCGCAGAGGACGATCGCAACGACGGGTCTAGTTATTCCCGATCCCGTTAACGACGGCCTCTCGAAAGAACCTCGCGCTAGCGCACTCGTGATTGCGTTCGTATTATTTATCGTCCCGGTCACAAAGACGGTTGGCGGCCTCTTCTCTCTCTCCCTCCCCCCTCCCCCCCTGGTGACTGGCGGTCTGGCGGCGGTTTGGCTCTTTGCGCTTCACCGATGGCAGCGGACGGGAGCGTCGCGGTGAGAAACCAGGTTCTCCGTCTGCAGCGACCTCCGACACGTAAGCCGTGCCAACGGCGTTGCTAAAATGCTTTTCGCATTTAGCTTTTGGTATCTGTTCGTAAATGCTGTCGCATTTAGTTTTTGGTATCTGTTCGTAAATGCTTTCGCATTTAGTTTTTGGTATCTGTGTTCGTAAATGCTTTCGCATTTAGTTTTTGGTATCCGTTC
>CAWVQI010000489.1:10000-12500 GCA_963932335.1 Andrena marginata | reverse complement strand
TTTTATACACTTTCACAGAAAGATCTCAGATTCATACAAAATTCATTATATTTCCCTTATAAATAAGGATGGCATCGGATGCTCGATAAAGCGCGTATCACGCGTACCGCTGCATCCATCGGGAAGCACGGAGTACACGCGCGCTAGCATCCACCGTAGAAGCACGGACCACTACACGCTGGACAAATCGACAAAGCGCGTAACATTCACGCTGGTCATGTACGTAATAGCGCGGACAAGTGCATGCTGAGCAAACGGGAAAGCGCGAATCGTGCCATGCTGGTCATAACGAGTTGGTACGTAATGTGCGCGCTAGGCATATCGATATCTGACACCTCTATGGGTTTGTATCTACTTTCTCCCTCTTTCAAAGTTCGAACTTTCAGTTCGATACTTTATATGTACCCGACGCTAGCCTTCCTTAGCGTTTTGTTAAGTTTAAATTCGTCCATCTGCGTGGATGAAGAGTTGAATGCACGAGGTCGTACAAGCATACACAGAATTGCATATGTGTCACCAACGTCACTTATGGACGCTCACCACATAAGGGCCATTCGGACTTATAGACACCGACCCGTGGTAATGCTGTGTGGAGAAATCCAAAAACGCAACACGGTAAGAACAGTCGAGACAAATTCTCGAGGAGCGGTGACTGCTTCTCAACCGAGGTCATAGAATAGCCACGCACCCAACGCTGCTCCGACCGAGACGCTCGGACCGTCGCTCTCCCTTATAGATACCGAACGGCCGGCCGGAACGCCGGCGCCGCCGTACCTTACGCACGGCCGCTTATGGGCGCAAACCGCCGCTACAACAGACCGTTCGACCGGCACGTTGGGACTTAGCCGCGGAGAGCGTCGGATACAAGAGTAAAACGACTTAACGAATTATTATAAACATTTGCCGCGAACATTACCACGATACATACTCGATCCCAAACGACATTCAAAAATAATATCTAGGGACTTTGAAAATTTTCGGAGCGATTGGAGTTATTCGCGATTATCTCGAAAACCAGCGCGACGACCGGGGTCGAAACCTTAATATGAATTGATCGCAATGTCGCGACACGCAAGGATCAGTGGTCGTTTTCGACGATCGGACGACTCTGTGTTCGGAGGATGGTGCGGAACGACTCTGAAAGCTCGCGGTACTTTAAAAATTTTCGGAGCGATTGGAGTTATTCGCGATTATCTCGCAAACCAGCGCGACGACCGGGGTCGGAACCTTAATATGAATTGATCGCAATGTCGCGACACGCAAGGATCAGTGGTCGTTTTCGACGATCGGACGACTCTGTGTTCGGAGGATGGTGCGGAACGACTCTGAAAGCTCGCGGTACTTTAAAAATTTTCGGAGCGATTGGAGTTATTCGCGATTATCTCGCAAACCAGCGCGACGACCGGGGTCGGAACCTTAATATGAATTGATCGCAATGTCGCGACACGCAAGGATCAGTGGTCGTTTTCGACGATCGGACGACTCTGTGTTCGGGGGATGGTGCGGAAGGACGCTGAGAGCTCGCGGTACTTTAAAAATTTTCGGAGCGATTGGAGTTATTCGCGATTATCTCGCAAACCAGCGCGACGACCGGGGTCGGAACCTTAATATGAATTGATCGCAATGTCGCGACACGAAAGGATCAGTGGTCGTTTTCGACGATCGGACGACTCTGTGTTCGGAGGATGGTGCGGAAGGACGCTGAGAGCTCGCGGTACTTTAAAAATTTTCGGAGCGATTGGGGTTATTCGCGATTATCTCGCAAACCAGCGCGACGACCGGGGTCGGAACCTTAATATGAATTGATCGCAATGTCGCGACACGCAAGGATCAGTGGTCGTTTTCGACGATCGGACGACTCTGTGTTCGGAGGATGGTGCGGAAGGACGCTGAAAGCTCGCGGTACTTTAAAAATTTTCGGAGCGATTGGAGTTATTCGCGATTATCTCGCAAACCAGCGCGACGACCGGGGTCGGAACCTTAATATGAATTGATCGCAATGTCGCGACACGCAAGGATCAGTGGTCGTTTTCGACGATCGGACGACTCTGTGTTCGGAGGATGGTGCGGAAGGACGCTGAGAGCTCGCGGTACTTTAAAAATTTTCGGAGCGATTGGAGTTATTCGCGATTATCTCGCAAACCAGCGCGACGACCGGGGTCGGAACCTTAATATGAATTGATCGCAATGTCGCGACACGCAAGGATCAGTGGTCGTTTTCGACGATCGGACGACTCTGTGTTCGGAGGATGGTGCGGAAGGACGCTGAGAGCTCGCGGTACTTTAAAAATTTTCGGAGCGATTGGAGTTATTCGCGATTATCTCGCAAACCAGCGCGACGACCGGGGTCGGAACCTTAATATGAATTGATCGCAATGTCGCGACACGAAAGGATCAGTGGTCGTTTTCGACGATCGGACGACTCTGTGTTCGGAGGATGGTGCGGAAGGACGCTGAGAGCTCGCGGTACTTTAAAAATTTTCGGAGCGATTGGGGTTAT
>CAWVQI010000489.1:0-2500 GCA_963932335.1 Andrena marginata | reverse complement strand
AACACACACGCTTCACGATTCTCACGCGCGAGCCGTTGGCAAACGCCGACGAACATCCCAACTTTCGCTCGTACGTCGCGTATCTGGCGTGTATATTATCATCCGTCCCGACTCCGAAACGCGTTACATCTTCGGAAACGCGAGACGGCGAGGATGCGATGATGATTATGTACGCAGAACCGACGCAAGCAGTCTTTTGTATGTGATAACGACCCTCAGCCAGGCGTGGTCCAGGAATTGTATCCGTGGACCGCAATGTGCGTTCGAAATGTCGATGTTCATGTGTCCTGCAGTTCACACGTTGACGCGCAATTAGCTGCGTTCTTCATCGACCCACGAGCCAAGTGATCCACCGTTCAGGGTAATCGTGTTATTAAATATATTCGTTATTATCTTTGTGTTCTCGGTTCGGATGAAGCCGAGGCCCGTGCGCCTCCAACCAGCGCGCGAAGGAGGTCCGGGCGTCGCCAGCGTTGACGACACGGTGTCCGATTTGTCTCCAGGACGTGAAAACACCGCCGAAGCGTACCGCGGAAATACCGCGAACACGTCCGGCGGGCCGAGCGTACATATCATTTAAAAACCTTCGAGATACACGGCCGGGTACGAGAACCGTAATAATATAAACCGTGTACTCGGGGCGGGGGGCCACACCGCACGCGGCAGCATCCTCTCACGCACGCACGCACGCTCTCTTATCGTCGGGCCGCCCCTCGAAAGCGGACGCACGGCCGGCTTCGATCGGTCCAATCTTCGGACTATCGCTATCGAAGCTTCACAGCCGGTCCCTTTTTTTCGGCTATCAGGGCGCGCGATTAAGCGAGCGATTATACTCGGGATGCACATCGACGCGATGGATGGCGGTGGCGCGAGCCGCCGCCCCCTAGGTTACCCGGATCCCCTCCGAGGAGAGTGTCAAGTCCCAGGACAATTTCGGAGTGCGCGACCAAAGACCTAGGAGAAGCGGGATGCGAGTGGAAGAAACGTCGTCGAGAGTCGGAGGAGAGGAACGTCGCGAGAAGCCGAGGCTTCGAGGGCGGCTCGTTCCTGCTCTCATTCTATTATTCTCGCGCGTTTAACTTAACCCACTCGGAGCGCTTGTTATGCGTTTTCTTTCGTCCCTGTCTTGGGTCGCGACTGACTCCTTTTTCTCGGTACGAGCTTCTAAACACACGCTCGCGCAGACACCACGCACAGACACCGGGGCGGGGGCCGGTATCGCGGTATAATAACCGGCAACGCGCCTCCGATACGAGGTGAACGCGAATCGACGAGGCGGCGGGTTACCGCAGAGGACGATCGCAACGACGGGTCTAGTTATTCCCGATCCCGTTAACGACGGCCTCTCGAAAGAACCTCGCGCTAGCGCACTCGTGATTGCGTTCGTATTATTTATCGTCCCGGTCACAAAGACGGTTGGCGGCCTCTTCTCTCTCTCCCTCCCCCCTCCCCCCCTGGTGACTGGCGGTCTGGCGGCGGTTTGGCTCTTTGCGCTTCACCGATGGCAGCGGACGGGAGCGTCGCGGTGAGAAACCAGGTTCTCCGTCTGCAGCGACCTCCGACACGTAAGCCGTGCCAACGGCGTTGCTAAAATGCTTTTCGCATTTAGCTTTTGGTATCTGTTCGTAAATGCTGTCGCATTTAGTTTTTGGTATCTGTTCGTAAATGCTTTCGCATTTAGTTTTTGGTATCTGTGTTCGTAAATGCTTTCGCATTTAGTTTTTGGTATCCGTTCTCGTAAATGCATTCGCATTTAAGTCTTTGGTATCTGTTTATATATAAAATGCATCGCATATATATATATATATATATATATATATATATATATATATATATATATTGTTTTTGCATAGTTACGGTTTTTCAAGCTTTCTGCTTTTTGCTCTTTGAGCCTTGTTAATGATCCTTCCGCAGGTTCACCTACGGAAACCTTGTTACGACTTTTACTTCCTCTAAATGATCAAGTTTGGTCATCTTCCCGGCAACATCGGCAATGCCGAGACATTGCCGCGCACCAGTCCGAAGACCTCACTAAATCATTCAATCGGTAGTAGCGACGGGCGGTGTGTACAAAGGGCAGGGACGTAATCAACGCGAGCTTATGACTCGCGCTTACTGGGAATTCCTCGTTCATGGGGAATAATTGCAAGCCCCAATCCCTAGCACGAAGGAGGTTCAGCGGGTTACCCGGGCCTTTCGGCCAGGGAAAACACGCTGATTCCTTCAGTGTAGCGCGCGTGCGGCCCAGAACATCTAAGGGCATCACAGACCTGTTATTGCTCAATCTCGTGCGGCTAGAAGCCGCCTGTCCCTCTAAGAAGATTTGTTTGTACGTTGGTAGTAAAAACCCACCGACCGAAGTCGGGGACCTTCGTGATACCATAAGTTACGTCTATTTAGCAGGCTAGAGTCTCGTTCGTTATCGGAATTAACCAGACAAATCGCTCCACCAACTAAGAACGGCCATGCACCACCACCCACCGAATCAAGAAAGAGCTAT
>CAWVQI010000488.1:0-53357 GCA_963932335.1 Andrena marginata | reverse complement strand
TTTTTTTACAAATTTTAATTTTTATGAACGAAATTTTGGCAAATTTAATTGAAACTATCTCCGATTTTTTTGGATTTTTTTACAAATTGTAATTTTTATGAACGAAATTTTGGCAAATTTCATTGAACCTACCTTCGATTTTTTGGATTTTTTACAAATTTTTATTTTTATGAACGAAATTTTGGCAAATTTCATTGAAACTATCTTCGATTTTTTGGATTTTTTTACAAATTTTAATTTTTATGAAAGAAATTTTAGCAAATTTAATTGAAACTATATTCGATTTTTTTACAAATTTTTATTTTTATGAACGAAATTTTAGCAGATTTAATTGAAACTATCTTCTATTTTTTTGGATTTTTTTAAAATTTTTATTTTTATGAACGAAATTTTAGCAAATTTAATTGATACTATCTTTGATTTTTTTGGATTCTCTTAAAATTTTTAATTTTTATGAACGAAATTTTAGCAAATTTAATTGAAACTATCTTCGATTTTTTGGATTTTTTTAAAATTTTTATTTTTATGAACGTAATTTTAGCAAATTTAATTGAAACTATCTTCGATTTTTTGGATTTTTTTACAAATTTTAATTTTTATGAACGAATTTTTAGCAAATTTAAATGAAACTATCTTCGATTTTTTTGGATTTTTTTACTAATTTTTATTTTTATGAACGAAATTTTAGCAAATTTAATTGAAACTATCTTCGATTTTTTTGGATTTTTTACAAATTTTTATTTTTATGAACGAAATTTGGCAAATTTCATTGAAACTATCTTCGATTTTTTTGGATTTTTATACAAATTTTAATTTTTATGAACGATATTTTAGCAAACTTAATTGAAAATATCTTCGATTTTTTGGATTTTTTACAAATTTTAATTTTTATGAACGAAATTTTGGCAAATTTAATTGAAACTATCTCCGATTTTTTTGGATTTTTTTACAAATTGTAATTTTTCAGAACGAAATTTTAGCAAATTTAATTGAAACTATTTTCGATTTTTTTACAAATTTGTATTTTATGAACGAAATTTTAGCAAATTTAATTGAAACTATCTTTGATTTTTTTGGATTCTCTTAAAATTTTTAATTTTTATGAACGAAATTTTAGCAAATTTAATTGAATTTATCTTCGATTTTTTTGGATTTTCTTCCAAATTTTAATTTTTATGAACGAAATTTTAGCAAATTTAATTGAAAACTATCTTCGATTTTTTAGGATTTTTTTAAAATTCTTATTTTTATGAACGAAATTTTAGCAATTTTAATTGAAACTATCTTTGATTTTTTTGGATTTTCTTAAAATTTTTTAGTTTTATGAACTAAATTTTATCAAATTTGATTGAAACTATCTTCGATTTTTTTGGATTTTTTTACAAATTTTAATTTTTATGAACGAATTTTAGCAAATTTAAATGAAACTATCTTCGATTTTTTTTGATTTTTTACTAATTTTTATTTTTATGAACGAAATTTTAGCAAATTTAATTGAAACTATCTTCGATTTTTTTGGATTTTTTTACAAATATTAATTTTTATGGACTACATTTTAGCAAATTTAATTGAAACTATGTTCAATTTTTTTGGATTTTTATACAAATTTTAATTTTTATGAACGATATTTTAGCAAACTTAATTGAAAATATCTTCGATTTTTTTGGATTTTTTACAAATTTTAATTTTCTGAACGAAATTTTGGCAAATTTAATTGAAACTATCTCCGATTTTTTTGGATTTTTTTACAAATTGTAATTTTTCTGAACGAAATTTTAGCAAATTTAATTGAAACTATTTTCAATTTTTTTACAAATTTGTATTTTTATGAACGAAATTTTAGCAAATTTAATTGAAACTATCTTTGATTTTTTTGGATTTTCTTAAAATTTTTAATTTTTATGAACTAAAGTTTAGCAAATTTAATTGAAACTATCTTCGATTTTTTTTGGATTTTTTACAAATTTTTATTTTTATGAACGAAATTTTGGCAAATTTCATTGAAACTATCTTCGATTTTTTGGATTTTTTTACAAATTTTAATTTTTATGAAAGAAATTTTAGCAAATTTAATTGAAACTATATTCGATTTTTTACAAATTTTAATTTTTATGAACGAAATTTGGCAAATTTAATTGAAACTATCTCCGATTTTTTTGGATTTTTTTACAAATTGTAATTTTTATGAACGAAATTTTGGCAAATTTCATTGAACCTACCTTCGATTTTTTTGGATTTTTTACAAATTTTTATTTTTATGAACGAAATTTTGGCAAATTTCATTGAAACTATCTTCGATTTTTTTGGATTTTTTTACAAATTTTAATTTTTATGAAAGAAATTTTAGCAAATTTAATTGAAACTATATTCGATTTTTTTACAAATTTTTATTTTTATGAACGAAATTTTAGCAGATTTAATTGAAACTATCTTCTATTTTTTTGGATTTTTTTAAAATTTTTATTTTTATGAACGAAATTTTAGCAAATTTAATTGATACTATCTTTGATTTTTTTGGATTCTCTTAAAATTTTTAATTTTTATGAACGAAATTTTAGCAAATTTAATTGAATTTATCTTCGATTTTTTTGGATTTTCTTCCAAATTTTAATTTTTATAAACGAAATTTTAGCAAATTTAATTGAAACTATCTTCGATATTTTAGGATTTTTTTAAAATTCTTATTTTTATGAACGAAATTTTAGCAATTTTAATTGAAACTATCTTTGATTTTTTTGGATTTTCTTAAAATTTTTTAGTTTTATGAACTAAATTTATCAAATTTGATTGAAACTATCTTCGATTTTTTTGGATTTTTTTACAAATTTTAATTTTTATGAACGAATTTTTAGCAAATTTAAATGAAACTATCTTCGATTTTTTTGGATTTTTTTACTAATTTTTATTTTTATGAACGAAATTTTAGCAAATTTAATTGAAACTATCTTCGATTTTTTTGGATTTTTTTACAAATATTAATTTTTATGGACTACATTTTAGCAAATTTAATTGAAACTATGTTCAATTTTTTTGGATTTTTATACAAATTTTAATTTTTATGAACGATATTTTAGCAAACTTAATTGAAAATATCTTCGATTTTTTTGGATTTTTTACAAATTTTAATTTTTATGAACGAAATTTTGGCAAATTTAATTGAAACTATCTCCGATTTTTTTGGATTTTTTTACAAATTGTAATTTTTCTGAACGAAATTTTAGCAAATTTAATTGAAATTATTTTCAATTTTTTTACAAATTTGTATTTTTTTAGGAACGAAATTTTAGCAAATTTAATTGAAACTATCTTTGATTTTTTTGGATTTTCTTAAATTTTTAATTTTTATGAACTAAAGTTTAGCAAATTTAATTGAAACTATCTTCGATTTTTTTGGATTTTTTACAAATTTTTATTTTTATGAACGAAATTTTGGCAAATTTCATTGAAACTATCTTCGATTTTTTTGGATTTTTTTACAAATTTTAATTTTTATGAAAGAAATTTTAGCAAATTTAATTGAAACTATATTCGATTTTTTTACAAATTTTAATTTTTATGAACGAAATTTTGGCAAATTTAATTGAAACTATCTCCGATTTTTTTGGATTTTTTTACAAATTGTAATTTTTATGAACGAAATTTTGGCAAATTTCATTGAACCTACCTTCGATTTTTTTGGATTTTTTACAAATTTTTATTTTTATGAACGAAATTTTGGCAAATTTCATTGAAACTATCTTCGATTTTTTTGGATTTTTTTACAAATTTTAATTTTTATGAAAGAAATTTTAGCAAATTTAATTGAAACTATATTCGATTTTTTTACAAATTTTTATTTTTATGAACGAAATTTTAGCAGATTTAATTGAAACTATCTTCTATTTTTTTGGATTTTTTTAAAATTTTTATTTTTATGAACGAAATTTTAGCAAATTTAATTGATACTATCTTTGATTTTTTTGGATTCTCTTAAAATTTTTAATTTTTATGAACGAAATTTTAGCAAATTTAATTGAAACTATCTTCGATTTTTTTGGATTTTTTTAAAATTTTTATTTTTATGAACGTAATTTTAGCAAATTTAATTGAAACTATCTTCGATTTTTTTGGATTTTTTTACAAATTTTAATTTTTATGAACGAATTTTTAGCAAATTTAAATGAAACTATCTTCGATTTTTTTGGATTTTTTTACTAATTTTTATTTTTATGAACGAAATTTTAGCAAATTTAATTGAAACTATCTTCGATTTTTTTGGATTTTTTACAAATTTTTATTTTTATGAACGAAATTTGGCAAATTTCATTGAAACTATCTTCGATTTTTTTGGATTTTTATACAAATTTTAATTTTTATGAACGATATTTTAGCAAACTTAATTGAAAATATCTTCGATTTTTTTGGATTTTTTACAAATTTTAATTTTTATGAACGAAATTTTGGCAAATTTAATTGAAACTATCTCCGATTTTTTTGGATTTTTTTACAAATTGTAATTTTTCAGAACGAAATTTTAGCAAATTTAATTGAAACTATTTTCGATTTTTTTACAAATTTGTATTTTTATGAACGAAATTTTAGCAAATTTAATTGAAACTATCTTTGATTTTTTTGGATTCTCTTAAAATTTTTAATTTTTATGAACGAAATTTTAGCAAATTTAATTGAATTTATCTTCGATTTTTTTGGATTTTCTTCCAAATTTTAATTTTTATGAACGAAATTTTAGCAAATTTAATTGAAACTATCTTCGATTTTTTAGGATTTTTAAAAATTCTTATTTTTATGAACGAAATTTTAGCAATTTTAATTGAAACTATCTTTGATTTTTTTGGATTTTCTTAAAATTTTTTAGTTTTATGAACTAAATTTTATCAAATTTGATTGAAACTATCTTCGATTTTTTTGGATTTTTTTACAAATTTTAATTTTTATGAACGAATTTTTAGCAAATTTAAATGAAACTATCTTCGATTTTTTTTGATTTTTTTACTAATTTTTATTTTTATGAACGAAATTTTAGCAAATTTAATTGAAACTATCTTCGATTTTTTTGGATTTTTTTACAAATATTAATTTTTATGGACTACATTTTAGCAAATTTAATTGAAACTATGTTCAATTTTTTTGGATTTTTATACAAATTTTAATTTTTATGAACGATATTTTAGCAAACTTAATTGAAAATATCTTCGATTTTTTTGGATTTTTTACAAATTTTAATTTTTCTGAACGAAATTTTGGCAAATTTAATTGAAACTATCTCCGATTTTTTTGGATTTTTTTACAAATTGTAATTTTTCTGAACGAAATTTTAGCAAATTTAATTGAAACTATTTTCAATTTTTTTACAAATTTGTATTTTTATGAACGAAATTTTAGCAAATTTAATTGAAACTATCTTTGATTTTTTTGGATTTTCTTAAAATTTTTAATTTTTATGAACTAAAGTTTAGCAAATTTAATTGAAACTATCTTCGATTTTTTTTGGATTTTTTACAAATTTTTATTTTTATGAACGAAATTTTAGCAAATTTAATTGAAACTATATTCGATTTTTTTACAAATTTTTATTTTTATGAACGAAATTTTAGCAAATTTAATTGAAACTATCTTCGATTTTTTTGGATTTTTTTAAAATTTTTATTTTTATGAACGTAATTTGAGCAAATTTAATTGAAACTATCTTCGATTTTTTTGGATTTTTTTACAAATTTTAATTTTTATGAACGAATTTTTAGCAAATTTAAATGAAACTATCTTCGATTTTTTTGGATTTTTTTACTAATTTTTATTTTTATGAACGAAATTTTAGCAAATTTAATTGAAACTATCTTCGATTTTTTTGGATTTTTTACAAATTTTTATTTTTATGAACGAAATTTGGCAAATTTCATTGAAACTATCTTCGATTTTTTTGGATTTTTATACAAATTTTAATTTTTATGAACGATATTTTAGCAAACTTAATTGAAAATATCTTCGATTTTTTTGGATTTTTTACAAATTTTAATTTTTATGAACGAAATTTTGGCAAATTTAATTGAAACTATCTCCGATTTTTTTGGATTTTTTTACAAATTGTAATTTTTCAGAACGAAATTTTAGCAAATTTAATTGAAACTATTTTCGATTTTTTTACAAATTTGTATTTTTATGAACGAAATTTTAGCAAATTTAATTGAAACTATCTTCGATTTTTTTGGCTTTTTTTAAAATTTTTATTTTTATGAACGAAATTTTAGCAAATTTAATTGAAACTATCTTCGATTTTTTTGGATTTTTTTACTAATTTTTATTTTTATGAACGAAATTTTAGCAAATTTCATTGAAACTACCTTCGATTTTTTTGGATTTTTTACAAATTTTTATTTTTATGAACGAAATTTTGGCAAATTTCATTGAAACTATCTTCGATTTTTTTGGATTTTTTTACAAATTTTAATTTTTATGAACGATATTTTAGCAAACTTAATTGAAAATATCTTCGATTTTTATGGATTTTTTACAAATTTTAATTTTTATGAACGAAATTTTGGCAAATTTAATTGAAACTATCTCCGATTTTTTTGGATTTTTTTACAAATTGTAATTTTTCTGAACGAAATTTTAGCAAATTTAATTGAAATTATTTTCAATTTTTTTACAAATTTGTATTTTTTTTAGGAACGAAATTTTAGCAAATTTAATTGAAACTATCTTTGATTTTTTTGGATTTTCTTAAAATTTTTAATTTTTATGAACTAAAGTTTAGCAAATTTAATTGAAACTATCTTCGATTTTTTTGGATTTTTTACAAATTTTTATTTTTATGAACGAAATTTTGGCAAATTTCATTGAAACTATCTTCGATTTTTTTGGATTTTTTTACAAATTTTAATTTTTATGAAAGAAATTTTAGCAAATTTAATTGAAACTATATTCGATTTTTTTACAAATTTTAATTTTTATGAACGAAATTTTGGCAAATTTAATTGAAACTATCTCCGATTTTTTTGGATTTTTTTACAAATTGTAATTTTTATGAACGAAATTTTGGCAAATTTCATTGAACCTACCTTCGATTTTTTTGGATTTTTTACAAATTTTTATTTTTATGAACGAAATTTTGGCAAATTTCATTGAAACTATCTTCGATTTTTTTGGATTTTTTTACAAATTTTAATTTTTATGAAAGAAATTTTAGCAAATTTAATTGAAACTATATTCGATTTTTTTACAAATTTTTATTTTTATGAACGAAATTTTAGCAGATTTAATTGAAACTATCTTCTATTTTTTTGGATTTTTTTAAAATTTTTATTTTTATGAACGAAATTTTAGCAAATTTAATTGATACTATCTTTGATTTTTTTGGATTCTCTTAAAATTTTTAATTTTTATGAACGAAATTTTAGCAAATTTAATTGAAACTATCTTCGATTTTTTTGGATTTTTTTAAAATTTTTATTTTTATGAACGTAATTTTAGCAAATTTAATTGAAACTATCTTCGATTTTTTTGGATTTTTTTACAAATTTTAATTTTTATGAACGAATTTTTAGCAAATTTAAATGAAACTATCTTCGATTTTTTTGGATTTTTTTACTAATTTTTATTTTTATGAACGAAATTTTAGCAAATTTAATTGAAACTATCTTCGATTTTTTTGGATTTTTTACAAATTTTTATTTTTATGAACGAAATTTGGCAAATTTCATTGAAACTATCTTCGATTTTTTTGGATTTTTATACAAATTTTAATTTTTATGAACGATATTTTAGCAAACTTAATTGAAAATATCTTCGATTTTTTTGGATTTTTTACAAATTTTAATTTTTATGAACGAAATTTTGGCAAATTTAATTGAAACTATCTCCGATTTTTTTGGATTTTTTTACAAATTGTAATTTTTCAGAACGAAATTTTAGCAAATTTAATTGAAACTATTTTCGATTTTTTTACAAATTTGTATTTTTATGAACGAAATTTTAGCAAATTTAATTGAAACTATCTTTGATTTTTTTGGATTCTCTTAAAATTTTTAATTTTTATGAACGAAATTTTAGCAAATTTAATTGAATTTATCTTCGATTTTTTTGGATTTTCTTCCAAATTTTAATTTTTATGAACGAAATTTTAGCAAATTTAATTGAAACTATCTTCGATTTTTTAGGATTTTTTTAAAATTCTTATTTTTATGAACGAAATTTTAGCAATTTTAATTGAAACTATCTTTGATTTTTTTGGATTTTCTTAAAATTTTTTAGTTTTATGAACTAAATTTTATCAAATTTGATTGAAACTATCTTCGATTTTTTTGGATTTTTTTACAAATTTTAATTTTTATGAACGAATTTTTAGCAAATTTAAATGAAACTATCTTCGATTTTTTTTGATTTTTTTACTAATTTTTATTTTTATGAACGAAATTTTAGCAAATTTAATTGAAACTATCTTCGATTTTTTTGGATTTTTTTACAAATATTAATTTTTATGGACTACATTTTAGCAAATTTAATTGAAACTATGTTCAATTTTTTTGGATTTTTATACAAATTTTAATTTTTATGAACGATATTTTAGCAAACTTAATTGAAAATATCTTCGATTTTTTTGGATTTTTTACAAATTTTAATTTTTCTGAACGAAATTTTGGCAAATTTAATTGAAACTATCTCCGATTTTTTTGGATTTTTTTACAAATTGTAATTTTTCTGAACGAAATTTTAGCAAATTTAATTGAAACTATTTTCAATTTTTTTACAAATTTGTATTTTTATGAACGAAATTTTAGCAAATTTAATTGAAACTATCTTTGATTTTTTTGGATTTTCTTAAAATTTTTAATTTTTATGAACTAAAGTTTAGCAAATTTAATTGAAACTATCTTCGATTTTTTTTGGATTTTTTACAAATTTTTATTTTTATGAACGAAATTTTGGCAAATTTCATTGAAACTATCTTCGATTTTTTTGGATTTTTTTACAAATTTTAATTTTTATGAAAGAAATTTTAGCAAATTTAATTGAAACTATATTCGATTTTTTTACAAATTTTAATTTTTATGAACGAAATTTTGGCAAATTTAATTGAAACTATCTCCGATTTTTTTGGATTTTTTTACAAATTGTAATTTTTATGAACGAAATTTTGGCAAATTTCATTGAACCTACCTTCGATTTTTTTGGATTTTTTACAAATTTTTATTTTTATGAACGAAATTTTGGCAAATTTCATTGAAACTATCTTCGATTTTTTTGGATTTTTTTACAAATTTTAATTTTTATGAAAGAAATTTTAGCAAATTTAATTGAAACTATATTCGATTTTTTTACAAATTTTTATTTTTATGAACGAAATTTTAGCAGATTTAATTGAAACTATCTTCTATTTTTTTGGATTTTTTTAAAATTTTTATTTTTATGAACGAAATTTTAGCAAATTTAATTGATACTATCTTTGATTTTTTTGGATTCTCTTAAAATTTTTAATTTTTATGAACGAAATTTTAGCAAATTTAATTGAAACTATCTTCGATTTTTTTGGATTTTTTTAAAATTTTTATTTTTATGAACGTAATTTTAGCAAATTTAATTGAAACTATCTTCGATTTTTTTGGATTTTTTTACAAATTTTAATTTTTATGAACGAATTTTTAGCAAATTTAAATGAAACTATCTTCGATTTTTTTGGATTTTTTTACTAATTTTTATTTTTATGAACGAAATTTTAGCAAATTTAATTGAAACTATCTTCGATTTTTTTGGATTTTTTACAAATTTTTATTTTTATGAACGAAATTTGGCAAATTTCATTGAAACTATCTTCGATTTTTTTGGATTTTTATACAAATTTTAATTTTTATGAACGATATTTTAGCAAACTTAATTGAAAATATCTTCGATTTTTTTGGATTTTTTACAAATTTTAATTTTTATGAACGAAATTTTGGCAAATTTAATTGAAACTATCTCCGATTTTTTTGGATTTTTTTACAAATTGTAATTTTTCAGAACGAAATTTTAGCAAATTTAATTGAAACTATTTTCGATTTTTTTACAAATTTGTATTTTTATGAACGAAATTTTAGCAAATTTAATTGAAACTATCTTTGATTTTTTTGGATTCTCTTAAAATTTTTAATTTTTATGAACGAAATTTTAGCAAATTTAATTGAATTTATCTTCGATTTTTTTGGATTTTCTTCCAAATTTTAATTTTTATGAACGAAATTTTAGCAAATTTAATTGAAACTATCTTCGATTTTTTAGGATTTTTAAAAATTCTTATTTTTATGAACGAAATTTTAGCAATTTTAATTGAAACTATCTTTGATTTTTTTGGATTTTCTTAAAATTTTTTAGTTTTATGAACTAAATTTTATCAAATTTGATTGAAACTATCTTCGATTTTTTTGGATTTTTTTACAAATTTTAATTTTTATGAACGAATTTTTAGCAAATTTAAATGAAACTATCTTCGATTTTTTTTGATTTTTTTACTAATTTTTATTTTTATGAACGAAATTTTAGCAAATTTAATTGAAACTATCTTCGATTTTTTTGGATTTTTTTACAAATATTAATTTTTATGGACTACATTTTAGCAAATTTAATTGAAACTATGTTCAATTTTTTTGGATTTTTATACAAATTTTAATTTTTATGAACGATATTTTAGCAAACTTAATTGAAAATATCTTCGATTTTTTTGGATTTTTTACAAATTTTAATTTTTCTGAACGAAATTTTGGCAAATTTAATTGAAACTATCTCCGATTTTTTTGGATTTTTTTACAAATTGTAATTTTTCTGAACGAAATTTTAGCAAATTTAATTGAAACTATTTTCAATTTTTTTACAAATTTGTATTTTTATGAACGAAATTTTAGCAAATTTAATTGAAACTATCTTTGATTTTTTTGGATTTTCTTAAAATTTTTAATTTTTATGAACTAAAGTTTAGCAAATTTAATTGAAACTATCTTCGATTTTTTTTGGATTTTTTACAAATTTTTATTTTTATGAACGAAATTTTAGCAAATTTAATTGAAACTATATTCGATTTTTTTACAAATTTTTATTTTTATGAACGAAATTTTAGCAAATTTAATTGAAACTATCTTCGATTTTTTTGGATTTTTTTAAAATTTTTATTTTTATGAACGTAATTTGAGCAAATTCAATTGAAACTATCTTCGATTTTTTTGGATTTTTTTACAAATTTTAATTTTTATGAACGAATTTTTAGCAAATTTAAATGAAACTATCTTCGATTTTTTTGGATTTTTTTACTAATTTTTATTTTTATGAACGAAATTTTAGCAAATTTAATTGAAACTATCTTCGATTTTTTTGGATTTTTTACAAATTTTTATTTTTATGAACGAAATTTGGCAAATTTCATTGAAACTATCTTCGATTTTTTTGGATTTTTATACAAATTTTAATTTTTATGAACGATATTTTAGCAAACTTAATTGAAAATATCTTCGATTTTTTTGGATTTTTTACAAATTTTAATTTTTATGAACGAAATTTTGGCAAATTTAATTGAAACTATCTCCGATTTTTTTGGATTTTTTTACAAATTGTAATTTTTCAGAACGAAATTTTAGCAAATTTAATTGAAACTATTTTCGATTTTTTTACAAATTTGTATTTTTATGAACGAAATTTTAGCAAATTTAATTGAAACTATCTTCGATTTTTTTGGCTTTTTTTAAAATTTTTATTTTTATGAACGAAATTTTAGCAAATTTAATTGAAACTATCTTCGATTTTTTTGGATTTTTTTACTAATTTTTATTTTTATGAACGAAATTTTAGCAAATTTCATTGAAACTACCTTCGATTTTTTTGGATTTTTTACAAATTTTTATTTTTATGAACGAAATTTTGGCAAATTTCATTGAAACTATCTTCGATTTTTTTGGATTTTTTTACAAATTTTAATTTTTATGAACGATATTTTAGCAAACTTAATTGAAAATATCTTCGATTTTTTTGGATTTTTTACAAATTTTAATTTTTATGAACGAAATTTTGGCAAATTTAATTGAAACTATCTCCGATTTTTTTGGATTTTTTTACAAATTGTAATTTTTCTGAACGAAATTTTAGCAAATTTAATTGAAATTATTTTCAATTTTTTTACAAATTTGTATTTTTTTTAGGAACGAAATTTTAGCAAATTTAATTGAAACTATCTTTGATTTTTTTGGATTTTCTTAAAATTTTTAATTTTTATGAACTAAAGTTTAGCAAATTTAATTGAAACTATCTTCGATTTTTTTGGATTTTTTACAAATTTTTATTTTTATGAACGAAATTTTGGCAAATTTCATTGAAACTATCTTCGATTTTTTTGGATTTTTTTACAAATTTTAATTTTTATGAAAGAAATTTTAGCAAATTTAATTGAAACTATATTCGATTTTTTTACAAATTTTAATTTTTATGAACGAAATTTTGGCAAATTTAATTGAAACTATCTCCGATTTTTTTGGATTTTTTTACAAATTGTAATTTTTATGAACGAAATTTTGGCAAATTTCATTGAACCTACCTTCGATTTTTTTGGATTTTTTACAAATTTTTATTTTTATGAACGAAATTTTGGCAAATTTCATTGAAACTATCTTCGATTTTTTTGGATTTTTTTACAAATTTTAATTTTTATGAAAGAAATTTTAGCAAATTTAATTGAAACTATATTCGATTTTTTTACAAATTTTTATTTTTATGAACGAAATTTTAGCAGATTTAATTGAAACTATCTTCTATTTTTTTGGATTTTTTTAAAATTTTTATTTTTATGAACGAAATTTTAGCAAATTTAATTGATACTATCTTCGATTTTTTTGGCTTTTTTTAAAATTTTTATTTTTATGAACGAAATTTTAGCAAATTTAATTGAAACTATCTTCGATTTTTTTGGATTTTTTACAAATTTTTATTTTTATGAACGAAATTTTGGCAAATTTCATTGAAACTACCTTCGATTTTTTTGGATTTTTTACAAATTTTTATTTTTATGAACGAAATTTTGGCAAATTTCATTGAAACTATCTTCGATTTTTTTGGATTTTTTTACAAATTTTAATTTTTATGAAAGAAATTTTAGCAAATTTAATTGAAACTATATTCGATTTTTTTACAAATTTTTATTTTTATGAACGAAATTTTAGCAGATTTAATTGAAACTATCTTCTATTTTTTTGGATTTTTTTAAAATTTTTATTTTTATGAACGAAATTTTAGCAAATTTAATTGATACTATCTTTGATTTTTTTGGATTCTCTTAAAATTTTTAATTTTTATGAACGAAATTTTAGCAAATTTAATTGAATTTATCTTCGATTTTTTTGGATTTTCTTCCAAATTTTAATTTTTATGAACGAAATTTTAGCAAATTTAATTGAAACTATCTTCGATTTTTTAGGATTTTTTTAAAATTCTTATTTTTATGAACGAAATTTTAGCAATTTTAATTGAAACTATCTTTGATTTTTTTGGATTTTCTTAAAATTTTTTAGTTTTATGATCTAAATTTTAGCAAATTTAATTTAAGCTATCTTCTATTTTTTTGGATTTTCTTCCAAATTTTTATTTTTATGAAAGAAATTTTATCAAATTTAATTGAAACTAACTTCGATTTTTTTGGATTTTTTTACAAATTTTAATTTTTATGAACGAAATTTTAGCAAATTTAAATGAAACTATCTTCGATTTTTTTTTATTTTTTTACTAATTTTTATTTTTATGAACGAAATTTTAGCAAATTTAATTCAAACTATCTTCGATTATTTTGGATTTTTTTACAAATTTTAATTTTTATGAACGAAATTTTAGCAAATTTAATTGAAACTATCTTCGATTTTTTTGGATTTTTTTACAAATATTAATTATTATGGACTACATTTTAGCAAATTTAATTGAAACTGTCTTCAATTTTTTTGGATTTTTTTACAAATTTTCATTTTTATGAACGATATTTTAGCAAACTTAATTGAAAATATCTTCGATTTTTTTGGATTTTCTTAAAATTTTTGAGTTTTATGAACTACATTGTAGCAAATTTAATTTAAGCTATCTTCGATTTTTTTGGATTTTCTTACAAATTTTTATTTTTATGAACTAAATTTTAGCAAATTTAATTCAAACTATCTTCGATTTTTTGGATTATTTTACAATTTTTAATTTTTATGAACGAAATTTTAGCAAATTTAATTGAAACTATCTTCGATTTTTTTGGATTTTCTTACAAATTTTTATTTTTATGAACTAAATTTTAGCAAATTTAATTCAAACTATCTTCGATTTATTGGATTATTTTACAATTTTTAATTTTTATGAACGAAATTTTAGCAAATTTAATTGAAACTATCTTTGATTTTTTTGGATTCTCTTAAAATTTTTAATTTTTATGAACTAAATTTTAGCTAATTTAATTTAAGCTATCTTCGATTTTTTTGGATTTTCTTACAAATTTTAATTTTTATGAACGAAATTTTAGCAAATTTAATTGAAACTATCTTTGATTTTTTTGGATTTTCTTAAAATTTTTAATTTTTATGAACTAAAGTTTAGCAAATTTAATTGAAACTATCTTCGATTTTTTTGGATTTTTTACAAATTTTTATTTTTATGAACGAAATTTTGGCAAATTTCATTGAAACTATCTTCGATTTTTTTGGATTTTTTTACAAATTTTAATTTTTATGAAAGAAATTTTAGCAAATTTAATTGAAACTATATTCGATTTTTTTACAAATTTTTATTTTTATGAACGAAATTTTAGCTGATTTAATTGAAACTATCTTCTATTTTTTTGGATTTTTTTAAAATTTTTATTTTTATGAACGAAATTTTAGCAAATTTAATTGAAACTATCTTTGATTTTTTTGGATTCTCTTAAAATTTTTAATTTTTATGAACGAAATTTTAGCAAATTTAATTGAATTTATCTTCGATTTTTTTGGATTTTCTTCCAAATTTTAATTTTTATGAACGAAATTTTAGCAAATTTAATTGAAACTATCTTCGATTTTTTAGGATTTTTTTAAAATTCTTATTTTTATGAACGAAATTTTAGCAATTTTAATTGAAACTATCTTTGATTTTTTTGGATTTTCTTAAAATTTTTTAGTTTTATGAACTAAATTTTATCAAATTTGATTGAAACTATCTTCGATTTTTTTGGATTTTTTTACAAATTTTAATTTTTATGAACGAATTTTTAGCAAATTTAAATGAAACTATCTTCGATTTTTTTGGATTTTTTTACTAATTTTTATTTTTATGAACGAAATTTTAGCAAATTTAATTGAAACTATCTTCGATTTTTTTGGATTTTTTTACAAATATTAATTTTTATGGACTACATTTTAGCAAATTTAATTGAAACTATGTTCAATTTTTTTGGATTTTTTTACAAATTTAATTTTTATGAACGATATTTTAGCAAACTTAATTGAAACTATCTTTGATTTTTTTGGATTTTCTTAAAATTTTTAATTTTTATGAACTAAAGTTTAGCAAATTTAATTGAAACTATCTTCGATTTTTTTGGATTTTTTACAAATTTTTATTTTTATGAACGAAATTTTGGCAAATTTCATTGAAACTATCTTCGATTTTTTTGGATTTTTTTACAAATTTTAATTTTTATGAAAGAAATTTTAGCAAATTTAATTGAAACTATATTCGATTTTTTTACAAATTTTAATTTTTATGAACGAAATTTTGGCAAATTTAATTGAAACTATCTCCGATTTTTTTGGATTTTTTTACAAATTGTAATTTTTATGAACGAAATTTTGGCAAATTTCATTGAAACTACCTTCGTTTTTTTTGGATTTTTTACAAATTTTTATTTTTATGAACGAAATTTTGGCAAATTTCATTGAAACTATCTTCGATTTTTTTGGATTTTTTTACAAATTTTAATTTTTATGAAAGAAATTTTAGCAAATTTAATTGAAACTATATTCGATTTTTTTACAAATTTTTATTTTTATGAACGAAATTTTAGCAGAATTAATTGAAACTATCTTCTATTTTTTTGGATTTTTTTAAAATTTTTATTTTTATGAACGAAATTTTAGCAAATTTAATTGATACTATCTTTGATTTTTTTGGATTCTCTTAAAATTTTTAATTTTTATGAACGAAATTTTAGCAAATTTAATTGAAACTATCTTCGATTTTTTTGGATTTTCTTACAAATTTTTATTTTTATGAACTAAATTTTAGCAAATTTAATTCAAACTATCTTCAATTTTTTTGGATTTTTTTACAAATTTTCATTTTTATGAACGATATTTTAGCAAACTTAATTGAAACTATCTTCGATTTTTTTGGATTTTCTTAAAATTTTTGAGTTTTATGAACTACATTGTAGCAAATTTAATTTAAGCTATCTTCGATTTTTTTGGATTTTCTTACAAATTTTTATTTTTATGAACTAAATTTTAGCAAATTTAATTGAAACTATCTTCGATTTTTTTGGATTTTTTTACAAATATTAATTTTTATGGACTACATTTTAGCAAATTTAATGGAAACTATGTTCAATTTTTTTGGATTTTTTTACAAATTTAATTTTTATGAACGATATTTTAGCAAACTTAATTGAAAATATCTTCGATTTTTTTGGATTTTTTACAAATTCTAATTTTTATGAACGAAATTTTGGCAAATTTAATTGAAACTATCTTCGATTTTTTTGGATTTTTTTACAAATTGTAATTTTTCTGAACGAAATTTTAGCAAATTTATTTGAAACTATATTCGATTTTTTTACAAATTTTTATTTTTATGAACGAAATTTTAGCAAATTTAATTGAAACTATCTTCGATTTTTTTGGATTTTTTTAAAATTTTTATTTTTATGAACGTAATTTTAGCAAATTTAATTGAAACTATCTTCGATTTTTTTGGATTTTTTTACAAATTTTAATTTTTATGAACGAATTTTTAGCAAATTTAAATGAAACTATCTTCGATTTTTTTGGATTTTTTTACTAATTTTTATTTTTATGAACGAAATTTTAGCAAATTTAATTGAAACTATCTTCGATTTTTTTGGATTTTTTACAAATTTTTATTTTTATGAACGAAATTTGGCAAATTTCATTGAAACTATCTTCGATTTTTTTGGATTTTTATACAAATTTTAATTTTTATGAACGATATTTTAGCAAACTTAATTGAAAATATCTTCGATTTTTTTGGATTTTTTACAAATTTTAATTTTTATGAACGAAATTTTGGCAAATTTAATTGAAACTATCTCCGATTTTTTTGGATTTTTTTACAAATTGTAATTTTTCAGAACGAAATTTTAGCAAATTTAATTGAAACTATTTTCGATTTTTTTACAAATTTGTATTTTTATGAACGAAATTTTAGCAAATTTAATTGAAACTATCTTTGATTTTTTTGGATTCTCTTAAAATTTTTAATTTTTATGAACGAAATTTTAGCAAATTTAATTGAATTTATCTTCGATTTTTTTGGATTTTCTTCCAAATTTTAATTTTTATGAACGAAATTTTAGCAAATTTAATTGAAACTATCTTCGATTTTTTAGGATTTTTTTAAAATTCTTATTTTTATGAACGAAATTTTAGCAATTTTAATTGAAACTATCTTTGATTTTTTTGGATTTTCTTAAAATTTTTTAGTTTTATGTACTAAATTTTATCAAATTTGATTGAAACTATCTTCGATTTTTTTGGATTTTTTTACAAATTTTAATTTTTATGAACGAATTTTTAGCAAATTTAAATGAAACTATCTTCGATTTTTTTGGATTTTTTTACTAATTTTTATTTTTATGAACGAAATTTTAGCAAATTTAATTGAAACTATCTTCGATTTTTTTGGATTTTTTTACAAATATTAATTTTTATGGACTACATTTTAGCAAATTTAATTGAAACTATGTTCAATTTTTTTGGATTTTTATACAAATTTTAATTTTTATGAACGATATTTTAGCAAACTTAATTGAAAATATCTTCGATTTTTTTGGATTTTTTACAAATTTTAATTTTTCTGAACGAAATTTTGGCAAATTTAATTGAAACTATCTCCGATTTTTTTGGATTTTTTTACAAATTGTAATTTTTCTGAACGAAATTTTAGCAAATTTAATTGAAACTATTTTCAATTTTTTTACAAATTTGTATTTTTATGAACGAAATTTTAGCAAATTTAATTGAAACTATCTTTGATTTTTTTGGATTTTCTTAAAATTTTTAATTTTTATGAACTAAAGTTTAGCAAATTTAATTGAAACTATCTTCGATTTTTTTGGATTTTTTACAAATTTTTATTTTTATGAACGAAATTTTGGCAAATTTCATTGAAACTATCTTCGATTTTTTTGGATTTTCTTAAAATTTTTTAGTTTTATGAACTAAATTTTAGCAAATTTAATTTAAGCTATCTTCTATTTTTTTGGATTTTCTTCCAAATTTTTATTTTTATGAAAGAAATTTTATCAAATTTAATTGAAACTAACTTCGATTTTTTTGGATTTTTTTACAAATTTTAATTTTTATGAACGAAATTTTAGCAAATTTAAATGAAACTATCTTCGATTTTTTTTTATTTTTTTACTAATTTTTATTTTTATGAACGAAATTTTAGCAAATTTAATTCAAACTATCTTCGATTATTTTGGATTTTTTTACAAATTTTTATTTTTATGAACGAAATTTTAGCAAATTTAATTGAAACTATCTTCGATTTTTTTGGATTTTTTTACAAATATTAATTATTATGGACTACATTTTAGCAAATTTAATTGAAACTATCTTCAATTTTTTTGGATTTTTTTACAAATTTTCATTTTTATGAACGATATTTTAGCAAACTTAATTGAAACTATCTTCGATTTTTTTGGATTTTCTTAAAATTTTTGAGTTTTATGAACTACATTGTAGCAAATTTAATTTAAGCTATCTTCGATTTTTTTGGATTTTCTTACAAATTTTTATTTTTATGAACTAAATTTTAGCAAATTTAATTCAAACTATCTTCGATTTTTTGGATTATTTTACAATTTTTAATTTTTATGAACGAAATTTTAGCAAATTTAATTGAAACTATCTTCGATTTTTTTGGATTTTCTTACAAATTTTTATTTTTATGAACTAAATTTTAGCAAATTTAATTCAAACTATCTTCGATTTATTGGATTATTTTACAATTTTTAATTTTTATGAACGAAATTTTAGCAAATTTAATTGAAACTATCTTTGATTTTTTTGGATTCTCTTAAAATTTTTAATTTTTATGAACTAAATTTTAGCTAATTTAATTTAAGCTATCTTCGATTTTTTTGGATTTTCTTACAAATTTTAATTTTTATGAACGAAATTTTAGCAAATTTAATTGAAACTATCTTTGATTTTTTTGGATTTTCTTAAAATTTTTAATTTTTATGAACTAAAGTTTAGCAAATTTAATTGAAACTATCTTCGATTTTTTTGGATTTTTTACAAATTTTTATTTTTATGAACGAAATTTTGGCAAATTTCATTGAAACTATCTTCGATTTTTTTGGATTTTTTTACAAATTTTAATTTTTATGAAAGAAATTTTAGCAAATTTAATTGAAACTATATTCGATTTTTTTACAAATTTTTATTTTTATGAACGAAATTTTAGCTGATTTAATTGAAACTATCTTCTATTTTTTTGGATTTTTTTAAAATTTTTATTTTTATGAACGAAATTTTAGCAAATTTAATTGAAACTATCTTTGATTTTTTTGGATTCTCTTAAAATTTTTAATTTTTATGAACGAAATTTTAGCAAATTTAATTGAATTTATCTTCGATTTTTTTGGATTTTCTTCCAAATTTTAATTTTTATGAACGAAATTTTAGCAAATTTAATTGAAACTATCTTCGATTTTTTAGGATTTTTTTAAAATTCTTATTTTTATGAACGAAATTTTAGCAATTTTAATTGAAACTATCTTTGATTTTTTTGGATTTTCTTAAAATTTTTTAGTTTTATGAACTAAATTTTATCAAATTTGATTGAAACTATCTTCGATTTTTTTGGATTTTTTTACAAATTTTAATTTTTATGAACGAATTTTTAGCAAATTTAAATGAAACTATCTTCGATTTTTTTGGATTTTTTTACTAATTTTTATTTTTATGAACGAAATTTTAGCAAATTTAATTGAAACTATCTTCGATTTTTTTGGATTTTTTTACAAATATTAATTTTTATGGACTACATTTTAGCAAATTTAATTGAAACTATGTTCAATTTTTTTGGATTTTTATACAAATTTTAATTTTTATGAACGATATTTTAGCAAACTTAATTGAAAATATCTTCGATTTTTTTGGATTTTTTACAAATTTTAATTTTTATGAACGAAATTTTGGCAAATTTAATTGAAACTATCTCCGATTTTTTTTGATTTTTTTACAAATTGTAATTTTTCTGAACGAAATTTTAGCAAATTTAATTGAAACTATTTTCAATTTTTTTACAAATTTGTATTTTTATGAACGAAATTTTAGCAAATTTAATTGAAACTATCTTTGATTTTTTTGGATTTTCTTAAAATTTTTAATTTTTATGAACTAAAGTTTAGCAAATTTAATTGAAACTATCTTCGATTTTTTTGGATTTTTTACAAATTTTTATTTTTATGAACGAAATTTTGGCAAATTTCATTGAAACTATCTTCGATTTTTTTGGATTTTTTTACAAATTTTAATTTTTATGAAAGAAATTTTAGCAAATTTAATTGAAACTATATTCGATTTTTTTACAAATTTTAATTTTTATGAACGAAATTTTGGCAAATTTAATTGAAACTATCTCCGATTTTTTTGGATTTTTTTACAAATTGTAATTTTTATGAACGAAATTTTGGCAAATTTCATTGAAACTACCTTCGATTTTTTTGGATTTTTTACAAATTTTTATTTTTATGAACGAAATTTTGGCAAATTTCATTGAAACTATCTTCGATTTTTTTGGATTTTTTTACAAATTTTAATTTTTATGAAAGAAATTTTAGCAAATTTAATTGAAACTATATTCGATTTTTTTACAAATTTTTATTTTTATGAACGAAATTTTAGCAGATTTAATTGAAACTATCTTCTATTTTTTTGGATTTTTTTAAAATTTTTATTTTTATGAACGAAATTTTAGCAAATTTAATTGATACTATCTTTGATTTTTTTGGATTCTCTTAAAATTTTTAATTTTTATGAACGAAATTTTAGCAAATTTAATTGAAACTATCTTCGATTTTTTTGGATTTTCTTACAAATTTTTATTTTTATGAACTAAATTTTAGCAAATTTAATTCAAACTATCTTCAATTTTTTTGGATTTTTTTACAAATTTTCATTTTTATGAACGATATTTTAGCAAACTTAATTGAAACTATCTTCGATTTTTTTGGATTTTCTTAAAATTTTTGAGTTTTATGAACTACATTGTAGCAAATTTAATTTAAGCTATCTTCGATTTTTTTGGATTTTCTTACAAATTTTTATTTTTATGAACTAAATTTTAGCAAATTTAATTCAAACTATCTTCGATTTTTTGGATTATTTTACAATTTTTAATTTTTATGAACGAAATTTTAGCAAATTTAATTGAAACTATCTTCGATTTTTTTGGATTTTTTTACAAATATTAATTTTTATGGACTACATTTTAGCAAATTTAATGGAAACTATGTTCAATTTTTTTGGATTTTTTTACAAATTTAATTTTTATGAACGATATTTTAGCAAACTTAATTGAAAATATCTTCGATTTTTTTGGATTTTTTACAAATTCTAATTTTTATGAACGAAATTTTGGCAAATTTAATTGAAACTATCTTCGATTTTTTTGGATTTTTTTACAAATTGTAATTTTTCTGAACGAAATTTTAGCAAATTTATTTGAAACTATATTCGATTTTTTTACAAATTTTTATTTTTATGAACGAAATTTTAGCAAATTTAATTGAAACTATCTTCGATTTTTTTGGATTTTTTTAAAATTTTTATTTTTATGAACGTAATTTTAGCAAATTTAATTGAAACTATCTTCGATTTTTTTGGATTTTTTTACAAATTTTAATTTTTATGAACGAATTTTTAGCAAATTTAAATGAAACTATCTTCGATTTTTTTGGATTTTTTTACTAATTTTTATTTTTATGAACGAAATTTTAGCAAATTTAATTGAAACTATCTTCGATTTTTTTGGATTTTTTACAAATTTTTATTTTTATGAACGAAATTTGGCAAATTTCATTGAAACTATCTTCGATTTTTTTGGATTTTTATACAAATTTTAATTTTTATGAACGATATTTTAGCAAACTTAATTGAAAATATCTTCGATTTTATTGGATTTTTTACAAATTTTAATTTTTATGAACGAAATTTTGGCAAATTTAATTGAAACTATCTCCGATTTTTTTGGATTTTTTTACAAATTGTAATTTTTCAGAACGAAATTTTAGCAAATTTAATTGAAACTATTTTCGATTTTTTTACAAATTTGTATTTTTATGAACGAAATTTTAGCAAATTTAATTGAAACTATCTTTGATTTTTTTGGATTCTCTTAAAATTTTTAATTTTTATGAACGAAATTTTAGCAAATTTAATTGAATTTATCTTCGATTTTTTTGGATTTTCTTCCAAATTTTAATTTTTATGAACGAAATTTTAGCAAATTTAATTGAAACTATCTTCGATTTTTTAGGATTTTTTTAAAATTCTTATTTTTATGAACGAAATTTTAGCAATTTTAATTGAAACTATCTTTGATTTTTTTGGATTTTCTTAAAATTTTTTAGTTTTATGAACTAAATTTTATCAAATTTGATTGAAACTATCTTCGATTTTTTTGGATTTTTTTACAAATTTTAATTTTTATGAACGAATTTTTAGCAAATTTAAATGAAACTATCTTCGATTTTTTTGGATTTTTTTACTAATTTTTATTTTTATGAACGAAATTTTAGCAAATTTAATTGAAACTATCTTCGATTTTTTTGGATTTTTTTACAAATATTAATTTTTATGGACTACATTTTAGCAAATTTAATTGAAACTATGTTCAATTTTTTTGGATTTTTATACAAATTTTAATTTTTATGAACGATATTTTAGCAAACTTAATTGAAAATATCTTCGATTTTTTTGGATTTTTTACAAATTTTAATTTTTCTGAACGAAATTTTGGCAAATTTAATTGAAACTATCTCCGATTTTTTTGGATTTTTTTACAAATTGTAATTTTTCTGAACGAAATTTTAGCAAATTTAATTGAAACTATTTTCAATTTTTTTACAAATTTGTATTTTTATGAACGAAATTTTAGCAAATTTAATTGAAACTATCTTTGATTTTTTTGGATTTTCTTAAAATTTTTAATTTTTATGAACTAAAGTTTAGCAAATTTAATTGAAACTATCTTCGATTTTTTTGGATTTTTTACAAATTTTTATTTTTATGAACGAAATTTTGGCAAATTTCATTGAAACTATCTTCGATTTTTTTGGATTTTTTTACAAATTTTAATTTTTATGAAAGAAATTTTAGCAAATTTAATTGAAACTATATTCGATTTTTTTACAAATTTTAATTTTTATGAACGAAATTTTGGCAAATTTAATTGAAACTATCTCCGATTTTTTTGGATTTTTTTACAAATTGTAATTTTTATGAACGAAATTTTGGCAAATTTCATTGAACCTACCTTCGATTTTTTTGGATTTTTTACAAATTTTTATTTTTATGAACGAAATTTTGGCAAATTTCATTGAAACTATCTTCGATTTTTTTGGATTTTTTTACAAATTTTAATTTTTATGAAAGAAATTTTAGCAAATTTAATTGAAACTATATTCGATTTTTTTACAAATTTTTATTTTTATGAACGAAATTTTAGCAGATTTAATTGAAACTATCTTCTATTTTTTTGGATTTTTTTAAAATTTTTATTTTTATGAACGAAATTTATAAAATTTAATTGATACTATCTTTGATTTTTTTGGATTCTCTTAAAATTTTTAATTTTTATGAACGAAATTTTAGCAAATTTAATTGAAACTATCTTCGATTTTTTTGGATTTTCTTACAAATTTTTATTTTTATGAACTAAATTTTAGCAAATTTAATTCAAACTATCTTCAATTTTTTTGGATTTTTTTACAAATTTTCATTTTTATGAACGATATTTTAGCAAACTTAATTGAAACTATCTTCGATTTTTTTGGATTTTCTTAAAATTTTTGAGTTTTATGAACTACATTGTAGCAAATTTAATTTAAGCTATCTTCGATTTTTTTGGATTTTCTTACAAATTTTTATTTTTATGAACTAAATTTTAGCAAATTTAATTCAAACTATCTTCGATTTTTTGGATTATTTTACAATTTTTAATTTTTATGAACGAAATTTTAGCAAATTTAATTGAAACTATCTTCGATTTTTTTGGATTTTTTTACAAATATTAATTTTTATGGACTACATTTTAGCAAATTTAATGGAAACTATGTTCAATTTTTTTGGATTTTTTTACAAATTTAATTTTTATGAACGATATTTTAGCAAACTTAATTGAAAATATCTTCGATTTTTTTGGATTTTTTAAAAATTCTAATTTTTATGAACGAAATTTTGGCAAATTTAATTGAAACTATCTTCGATTTTTTTGGATTTTTTTACAAATTGTAATTTTTCTGAACGAAATTTTAGCAAATTTATTTGAAACTATATTCGATTTTTTTACAAATTTTTATTTTTATGAACGAAATTTTAGCAAATTTAATTGAAACTATCTTCGATTTTTTTGGATTTTTTAAAATTTTTATTTTTATGAACGTAATTTTAGCAAATTTAATTGAAACTATCTTCGATTTTTTTGGATTTTTTACAAATTTTAATTTTTATGAACGAATTTTTAGCAAATTTAAATGAAACTATCTTCGATTTTTTTGGATTTTTTTACTAATTTTTATTTTTATGAACGAAATTTTAGCAAATTTAATTGAAACTATCTTCGATTTTTTTGGATTTTTTACAAATTTTTATTTTTATGAACGAAATTTGGCAAATTTCATTGAAACTATCTTCGATTTTTTTGGATTTTTATACAAATTTTAATTTTTATGAACGATATTTTAGCAAACTTAATTGAAAATATCTTCGATTTTTTTGGATTTTTTACAAATTTTAATTTTTATGAACGAAATTTTGGCAAATTTAATTGAAACTATCTCCGATTTTTTTGGATTTTTTTACAAATTGTAATTTTTCAGAACGAAATTTTAGCAAATTTAATTGAAACTATTTTCGATTTTTTTACAAATTTGTATTTTTATGAACGAAATTTTAGCAAATTTAATTGAAACTATCTTCGATTTTTTTGGCTTTTTTTAAAATTTTTATTTTTATGAACGAAATTTTAGCAAATTTAATTGAAACTATCTTCGATTTTTTTGGATTTTTTACAAATTTTTATTTTTATGAACGAAATTTTGGCAAATTTCATTGAAACTACCTTCGATTTTTTTGGATTTTTTACAAATTTTTATTTTTATGAACGAAATTTTGGCAAATTTCATTGAAACTATCTTCGATTTTTTTGGATTTTTTTACAAATTTTAATTTTTATGAAAGAAATTTTAGCAAATTTAATTGAAACTATATTCGATTTTTTTACAAATTTTTATTTTTATGAACGAAATTTTAGCAGATTTAATTGAAACTATCTTCTATTTTTTGGGATTTTTTTAAAATTTTTATTTTTATGAACGAAATTTTAGCAAATTTAATTGATACTATCTTTGATTTTTTTGGATTCTCTTAAAATTTTTAATTTTTATGAACGAAATTTTAATAAATTTAATTGAATTTATCTTCGATTTTTTTGGATTTTCTTCCAAATTTTAATTTTTATGAACGAAATTTTAGCAAATTTAATTGAAACTATCTTCGATTTTTTAGGATTTTTTTAAAATTCTTATTTTTATGAACGAAATTTTAGCAATTTTAATTGAAACTATCTTTGATTTTTTTGGATTTTCTTAAAATTTTTTAGTTTTATGAACTAAATTTTAGCAAATTTAATTTAAGCTATCTTCTATTTTTTTGGATTTTCTTCCAAATTTTTATTTTTATGAAAGAAATTTTATCAAATTTAATTGAAACTAACTTCGATTTTTTTGGATTTTTTTACAAATTTTAATTTTTATGAACGAAATTTTAGCAAATTTAAATGAAACTATCTTCGATTTTTTTTTATTTTTTTACTAATTTTTATTTTTATGAACGAAATTTTAGCAAATTTAATTCAAACTATCTTCGATTATTTTGGATTTTTTTACAAATTTTAATTTTTATGAACGAAATTTTAGCAAATTTAATTGAAACTATCTTCGATTTTTTTGGATTTTTTTTACAAATATTAATTATTATGGACTACATTTTAGCAAATTTAATTGAAACTATCTTCAATTTTTTTGGATTTTTTTACAAATTTTCATTTTTATGAACGATATTTTAGCAAACTTAATTGAAACTATCTTCGATTTTTTTGGATTTTCTTAAAATTTTTGAGTTTTATGAACTACATTGTAGCAAATTTAATTTAAGCTATCTTCGATTTTTTTGGATTTTCTTACAAATTTTTATTTTTATGAACTAAATTTTAGCAAATTTAATTCAAACTATCTTCGATTTTTTGGATTATTTTACAATTTTTAATTTTTATGAACGAAATTTTAGCAAATTTAATTGAAACTATCTTCGATTTTTTTGGATTTTCTTACAAATTTTTATTTTTATGAACTAAATTTTAGCAAATTTAATTCAAACTATCTTCGATTTATTGGATTATTTTACAATTTTTAATTTTTATGAACGAAATTTTAGCAAATTTAATTGAAACTATCTTTGATTTTTTTGGATTTTCTTAAAATTTTTAATTTTTATGAACTAAAGTTTAGCAAATTTAATTGAAACTATCTTCGATTTTTTTGGATTTTTTACAAATTTTTATTTTTATGAACGAAATTTTGGCAAATTTCATTGAAACTATCTTCGATTTTTTTGGATTTTTTTACAAATTTTAATTTTTATGAAAGAAATTTTAGCAAATTTAATTGAAACTATATTCGATTTTTTTACAAATTTTAATTTTTATGAACGAAATTTTGGCAAATTTAATTGAAACTATCTCCGATTTTTTTGGATTTTTTTACAAATTGTAATTTTTATGAACGAAATTTTGGCAAATTTCATTGAACCTACCTTCGATTTTTTTGGATTTTTTACAAATTTTTATTTTTATGAACGAAATTTTGGCAAATTTCATTGAAACTATCTTCGATTTTTTTGGATTTTTTTACAAATTTTAATTTTTATGAAAGAAATTTTAGCAAATTTAATTGAAACTATATTCGATTTTTTTACAAATTTTTATTTTTATGAACGAAATTTTAGCAGATTTAATTGAAACTATCTTCTATTTTTTTGGATTTTTTTAAAATTTTTATTTTTATGAACGAAATTTATAAAATTTAATTGATACTATCTTTGATTTTTTTGGATTCTCTTAAAATTTTTAATTTTTATGAACGAAATTTTAGCAAATTTAATTGAAACTATCTTCGATTTTTTTGGATTTTCTTACAAATTTTTATTTTTATGAACTAAATTTTAGCAAATTTAATTCAAACTATCTTCAATTTTTTTGGATTTTTTTACAAATTTTCATTTTTATGAACGATATTTTAGCAAACTTAATTGAAACTATCTTCGATTTTTTTGGATTTTCTTAAAATTTTTGAGTTTTATGAACTACATTGTAGCAAATTTAATTTAAGCTATCTTCGATTTTTTTGGATTTTCTTACAAATTTTTATTTTTATGAACTAAATTTTAGCAAATTTAATTCAAACTATCTTCGATTTTTTGGATTATTTTACAATTTTTAATTTTTATGAACGAAATTTTAGCAAATTTAATTGAAACTATCTTCGATTTTTTTGGATTTTTTTACAAATATTAATTTTTATGGACTACATTTTAGCAAATTTAATGGAAACTATGTTCAATTTTTTTGGATTTTTTTACAAATTTAATTTTTATGAACGATATTTTAGCAAACTTAATTGAAAATATCTTCGATTTTTTTGGATTTTTTAAAAATTCTAATTTTTATGAACGAAATTTTGGCAAATTTAATTGAAACTATCTTCGATTTTTTTGGATTTTTTTACAAATTGTAATTTTTCTGAACGAAATTTTAGCAAATTTATTTGAAACTATATTCGATTTTTTTACAAATTTTTATTTTTATGAACGAAATTTTAGCAAATTTAATTGAAACTATCTTCGATTTTTTTGGATTTTTTAAAATTTTTATTTTTATGAACGTAATTTTAGCAAATTTAATTGAAACTATCTTCGATTTTTTTGGATTTTTTTACAAATTTTAATTTTTATGAACGAATTTTTAGCAAATTTAAATGAAACTATCTTCGATTTTTTTGGATTTTTTTACTAATTTTTATTTTTATGAACGAAATTTTAGCAAATTTAATTGAAACTATCTTCGATTTTTTTGGATTTTTTACAAATTTTTATTTTTATGAACGAAATTTGGCAAATTTCATTGAAACTATCTTCGATTTTTTTGGATTTTTATACAAATTTTAATTTTTATGAACGATATTTTAGCAAACTTAATTGAAAATATCTTCGATTTTTTTGGATTTTTTACAAATTTTAATTTTTATGAACGAAATTTTGGCAAATTTAATTGAAACTATCTCCGATTTTTTTGGATTTTTTTACAAATTGTAATTTTTCAGAACGAAATTTTAGCAAATTTAATTGAAACTATTTTCGATTTTTTTACAAATTTGTATTTTTATGAACGAAATTTTAGCAAATTTAATTGAAACTATCTTCGATTTTTTTGGCTTTTTTTAAAATTTTTATTTTTATGAACGAAATTTTAGCAAATTTAATTGAAACTATCTTCGATTTTTTTGGATTTTTTACAAATTTTTATTTTTATGAACGAAATTTTGGCAAATTTCATTGAAACTACCTTCGATTTTTTTGGATTTTTTACAAATTTTTATTTTTATGAACGAAATTTTGGCAAATTTCATTGAAACTATCTTCGATTTTTTTGGATTTTTTTACAAATTTTAATTTTTATGAAAGAAATTTTAGCAAATTTAATTGAAACTATATTCGATTTTTTTACAAATTTTTATTTTTATGAACGAAATTTTAGCAGATTTAATTGAAACTATCTTCTATTTTTTGGGATTTTTTTAAAATTTTTATTTTTATGAACGAAATTTTAGCAAATTTAATTGATACTATCTTTGATTTTTTTGGATTCTCTTAAAATTTTTAATTTTTATGAACGAAATTTTAATAAATTTAATTGAATTTATCTTCGATTTTTTTGGATTTTCTTCCAAATTTTAATTTTTATGAACGAAATTTTAGCAAATTTAATTGAAACTATCTTCGATTTTTTAGGATTTTTTTAAAATTCTTATTTTTATGAACGAAATTTTAGCAATTTTAATTGAAACTATCTTTGATTTTTTTGGATTTTCTTAAAATTTTTTAGTTTTATGAACTAAATTTTAGCAAATTTAATTTAAGCTATCTTCTATTTTTTTGGATTTTCTTCCAAATTTTTATTTTTATGAAAGAAATTTTATCAAATTTAATTGAAACTAACTTCGATTTTTTTGGATTTTTTTACAAATTTTAATTTTTATGAACGAAATTTTAGCAAATTTAAATGAAACTATCTTCGATTTTTTTTTATTTTTTTACTAATTTTTATTTTTATGAACGAAATTTTAGCAAATTTAATTCAAACTATCTTCGATTATTTTGGATTTTTTTACAAATTTTAATTTTTATGAACGAAATTTTAGCAAATTTAATTGAAACTATCTTCGATTTTTTTGGATTTTTTTTACAAATATTAATTATTATGGACTACATTTTAGCAAATTTAATTGAAACTATCTTCAATTTTTTTGGATTTTTTTACAAATTTTCATTTTTATGAACGATATTTTAGCAAACTTAATTGAAACTATCTTCGATTTTTTTGGATTTTCTTAAAATTTTTGAGTTTTATGAACTACATTGTAGCAAATTTAATTTAAGCTATCTTCGATTTTTTTGGATTTTCTTACAAATTTTTATTTTTATGAACTAAATTTTAGCAAATTTAATTCAAACTATCTTCGATTTTTTGGATTATTTTACAATTTTTAATTTTTATGAACGAAATTTTAGCAAATTTAATTGAAACTATCTTCGATTTTTTTGGATTTTCTTACAAATTTTTATTTTTATGAACTAAATTTTAGCAAATTTAATTCAAACTATCTTCGATTTATTGGATTATTTTACAATTTTTAATTTTTATGAACGAAATTTTAGCAAATTTAATTGAAACTATCTTTGATTTTTTTGGATTCTCTTAAAATTTTTAATTTTTATGAACGAAATTTTAGCAAATTTAATTGAATTTATCTTCGATTTTTTTGGATTTTCTTCCAAATTTTAATTTTTATGAACGAAATTTTAGCAAATTGAATTGAAACTATCTTCGATTTTTTAGGATTTTTTTAAAATTCTTATTTTTATGAACGAAATTTTAGCAATTTTAATTGAAACTATCTTTGATTTTTTTGGATTTTCTTAAAATTTTTTAGTTTTATGAACTAAATTTTATCAAATTTGATTGAAACTATCTTCGATTTTTTTGGATTTTTTTACAAATTTTAATTTTTATGAACGAATTTTTAGCAAATTTAAATGAAACTATCTTCGATTTTTTTGGATTTTTTTACTAATTTTTAATTTTATGAACGAAATTTTAGCAAATTTAATTGAAACTATCTTCGATTTTTTTGGATTTTTTTACAAATATTAATTTTTATGGACTACATTTTAGCAAATTTAATTGAAACTATGTTCAATTTTTTTGGATTTTTATACAAATTTTAATTTTTATGAACGATATTTTAGCAAACTTAATTGAAAATATCTTCGATTTTTTTGGATTTTTTACAAATTTTAATTTTTATGAACGAAATTTTGGCAAATTTAATTGAAACTATCTCCGATTTTTTTGGATTTTTTTACAAATTGTAATTTTTCTGAACGAAATTTTAGCAAATTTAATTGAAACTATTTTCAATTTTTTTACAAATTTGTATTTTTATGAACGAAATTTTAGCAAATTTAATTGAAACTATCTTTGATTTTTTTGGATTTTCTTAAAATTTTTAATTTTTATGAACTAAAGTTTAGCAAATTTAATTGAAACTATCTTCGATTTTTTTGGATTTTTTACAAATTTTTATTTTTATGAACGAAATTTTGGCAAATTTCATTGAAACTATCTTCGATTTTTTTGGATTTTTTTACAAATTTTAATTTTTATGAAAGAAATTTTAGCAAATTTAATTGAAACTATATTCGATTTTTTTACAAATTTTAATTTTTATGAACGAAATTTTGGCAAATTTAATTGAAACTATCTCCGATTTTTTTGGATTTTTTTACAAATTGTAATTTTTATGAACGAAATTTTGGCAAATTTCATTGAAACTACCTTCGATTTTTTTGGATTTTTTACAAATTTTTATTTTTATGAACGAAATTTTGGCAAATTTCATTGAAACTATCTTCGATTTTTTTGCATTTTTTTACAAATTTTAATTTTTATGAAAGAAATTTTAGCAAATTTAATTGAAACTATATTCGATTTTTTTACAAATTTTTATTTTTATGAACGAAATTTTAGCAGATTTAATTGAAACTATCTTCTATTTTTTTGGATTTTTTTAAAATTTTTATTTTTATGAACGAAATTTTAGCAAATTTAATTGATACTATCTTTGATTTTTTTGGATTCTCTTAAAATTTTTAATTTTTATGAACGAAATTTTAGCAAATTTAATTGAATTTATCTTCGATTTTTTTGGATTTTCTTCCACATTTTAATTTTTATGAACGAAATTTTAGCAAATTTAATTGAAACTATCTTCGATTTTTTAGGATTTTTTTAAAATTCTTATTTTTATGAACGAAATTTTAGCAATTTTAATTGAAACTATCTTTGATTTTTTTGGATTTTCTTAAAATTTTTTAGTTTTATGAACTAAATTTTAGCAAATTTAATTTAAGCTATCTTCTATTTTTTTGGATTTTCTTCCAAATTTTTATTTTTATGAACGAAATTTTATCAAATTTAATTGAAACTAACTTCGATTTTTTTGGATTTTTTTACAAATTTTAATTTTTATGAACGAAATTTTAGCAAATTTAAATGAAACTATCTTCGATTTTTTTTATTTTTTTACTAATTTTTATTTTTATGAACGAAATTTTAGCAAATTTAATTCAAACTATCTTCGATTATTTTGGATTTTTTTACAAATTTTAATTTTTATGAACGAAATTTTAGCAAATTTAATTGAAACTATCTTCGATTTTTTTGGATTTTTTTACAAATATTAATTTTTATGGACTACATTTTAGCAAATTTAATTGAAACTATCTTCAATTTTTTTGGATTTTTTTACAAATTTTCATTTTTATGAACGATATTTTAGCAAACTTAATTGAAACTATCTTCGATTTTTTTGGATTTTCTTAAAATTTTTGAGTTTTATGAACTACATTGTAGCAAATTTAATTTAAGCTATCTTCGATTTTTTTGGATTTTCTTACAAATTTTTATTTTTATGAACTAAATTTTAGCAAATTTAATTCAAACTATCTTCGATTTTTTGGATTATTTTACAATTTTTAATTTTTATGAACGAAATTTTAGCAAATTTAATTGAAACTATCTTTGATTTTTTTGGATTTTCTTAAAATTTTTTAGTTTTATGAACTAAATTTTATCAAATTTGATTGAAACTATCTTCGATTTTTTTGGATTTTTTTACAAATTTTAATTTTTATGAACGAATTTTTAGCAAATTTAAATGAAACTATCTTCGATTTTTTTGGATTATTTTACAAATATTAATTTTTATGGACTACATTTTAGCAAATTTAATTGAAACTATGTTCAATTTTTTTGGATTTTTATACAAATTTTAATTTTTATGAACGATATTTTAGCAAACTTAATTGAAAATATCTTCGATTTTTTTGGATTTTTACAAATTTTAATTTTTATGAACGAAATTTTGGCAAATTTAATTGAAACTATCTCCGATTTTTTTGGATTTTTTTACAAACTGTAATTTTTCTGAACGAAATTTTAGCAAATTTAATTGAAACTATCTTTGATTTTTTTGGATTTTCTTAAAATTTTTAATTTTTATGAACTAAAGTTTAGCAAATTTAATTGAAACTATCTTCGATTTTTTTGGATTTTTTACAAATTTTTATTTTTATGAACGAAATTTTGGCAAATTTCATTGAAACTATCTTCGATTTTTTTGGATTTTTTTACAAATTTTAATTTTTATGAAAGAAATTTTAGCAAATTTAATTGAAACTATATTCGATTTTTTTACAAATTTTAATTTTTATGAACGAAATTTTGGCAAATTTAATTGAAACTATCTCCGATTTTTTTGGATTTTTTTACAAATTGTAATTTTTATGAACGAAATTTTGGCAAATTTCATTGAAACTACCTTCGATTTTTTTGGATTTTTTACAAATTTTTATTTTTATGAACGAAATTTTGGCAAATTTCATTGAAACTATCTTCGATTTTTTTGGATTTTTTTACAAATTTTAATTTTTATGAAAGAAATTTTAGCAAATTTAATTGAAACTATATTCGATTTTTTTACAAATTTTTATTTTTATGAACGAAATTTTAGCAGATTTAATTGAAACTATCTTCTATTTTTTTGGATTTTTTTAAAATTTTTATTTTTATGAACGAAATTTTAGCAAATTTAATTGATACTATCTTTGATTTTTTTGGATTCTCTTAAAATTTTTAATTTTTATGAACGAAATTTTAGCAAATTTAATTGAATTTATCTTCGATTTTTTTGGATTTTCTTCCACATTTTAATTTTTATGAACGAAATTTTAGCAAATTTAATTGAAACTATCTTCGATTTTTTAGGATTTTTTTAAAATTCTTATTTTTATGAACGAAATTTTAGCAATTTTAATTGAAACTATCTTTGATTTTTTGGGATTTTCTTAAAATTTTTTAGTTTTATGAACTAAATTTTAGCAAATTTAATTTAAGCTATCTTCTATTTTTTTGGATTTTCTTCCAAATTTTTATTTTTATGAACGAAATTTTATCAAATTTAATTGAAACTAACTTCGATTTTTTTGGATTTTTTTACAAATTTTAATTTTTATGAACGAAATTTTAGCAAATTTAAATGAAACTATCTTCGATTTTTTTTTTATTTTTTTACTAATTTTTATTTTTATGAACGAAATTTTAGCAAATTTAATTCAAACTATCTTCGATTATTTTGGATTTTTTTACAAATTTTAATTTTTATGAACGAAATTTTAGCAAATTTAATTGAAACTATCTTCGATTTTTTTGGATTTTTTTACAAATATTAATTTTTATGGACTACATTTTAGCAAATTTAATTGAAACTATCTTCAATTTGTTTGGATTTTTTTACAAATTTTCATTTTTATGAACGATATTTTAGCAAACTTAATTGAAACTATCTTCGATTTTTTTGGATTTTCTTAAAATTTTTGAGTTTTATGAACTACATTGTAGCAAATTTAATTTAAGCTATCTTCGATTTTTTTGGATTTTCTTACAAATTTTTATTTTTATGAACTAAATTTTAGCAAATTTAATTCAAACTATCTTCGATTTTTTGGATTATTTTACAATTTTTAATTTTTATGAACGAAATTTTAGCAAATTTAATTGAAACTATCTTCGATTTTTTTGGATTTTCTTACAAATATTTATTTTTATGAACTAAATTTTAGCAAATTTAATTCAAACTATCTTCGATTTTTTGGATTATTTTACAATTTTTAATTTTTATGAACGAAATTTTAGCAAATTTAATTGAAACTATCTTTGATTTTTTTGGATTCTCTTAAAATTTTTAATTTTTATGAACTAAATTTTAGCAAATTTAATGGAAACTATGTTCAATTTTTTTGGATTTTTTTACAAATTTTAATTTTTATGAACGATATTTTAGCAAACTTAATTGAAAATATCTTCGATTTTTTTGGATTTTTTACAAATTCTAATTTTTATGAACGAAATTTTGGCAAATTTAATTGAAACTATCTTCGATTTTTTTGGATTTTTTTACAAATTGTAATTTTTCTGAACGAAATTTTAGCAAATTTAATTGAAACTATATTCGATTTTTTTACAAATTTTTATTTTTATGAACGAAACTTTAGCAAATTTAATTGAAACTATCTTCGATTTTTTTAAAATTTTTATTTTTATGAACGTAATTTTAGCAAATTTAATTGAAACTATCTTCGATTTTTTTGGATTTTCTTACAAATTTTCGTTTTTATTAACTAAATTTTAGCAAATTTAATTCAAACTATCTTCGATTTTTTGGATTATTTTACAATTTTTAATTTTTATGAACGAAATTTTAGCAAATTTAATTGAAACTATCTTCGATTTTTTTGGATTTTTTACAAATTTTTATTTTTATGAACGAAATTTTGGCAAATTTCATTGAAACTATCTTCGATTTTTTTGGATTTTTTACAAATTTTTATTTTTATGAACGAAATTTTGGCAAATTTCATTGAAACTATCTTCGATTTTTTTGGATTTTTTTACAAATTTTAATTTTTATGAAAGAAATTTTAGCAAATTTAATTGAAACTATATTCGATTTTTTTACAAATTTTTATTTTTATGAACGAAATTTTAGCAGATTTAATTGAAACTATCTTCGATTTTTTTGGGATTGTTTTAAAATTTTTATTTTTATGAACGAAATTTTAGCAAATTTAATTGAAACTATCTTTGATTTTTTTGGATTCTCTTAAAATTTTTAATTTTTATGAACTAAATTTTAGCAAATTTAATTTAAGCTATCTTCGATTTTTTTGGATTTTCTTACAAATTTTAATTTTTATGAACGAAATTTTAGCAAATTTAATTGAAACTATCTTTGATTTTTTTGGATTTTCTTAAAATTTTTAATTTTTATGAACTAAAGTTTAGCAAATTTAATTGAAACTATCTTCGATTTTTTTGGATTTTTTACAAATTTTTATTTTTATGAACGAAATTTTGGCAAATTTCATTGAAACTATCTTCGATTTTTTTGGATTTTTTTACAAATTTTAATTTTTATGAAAGAAATTTTAGCAAATTTAATTGAAACTATATTCGATTTTTTTACAAATTTTTATTTTTATGAACGAAATTTTAGCAGATTTAATTGAAACTATCTTCGATTTTTTTGGATTTTTTTAAAATTTTTATTTTTATGAACGAAATTTTAGCAAATTTAATTGAAACTATCTTTGATTTTTTTGGATTCTCTTAAAATTTTTAATTTTTATGAACTAAATTTTAGCAAATTTAATTGAATTTATCTTCGATTTTTTTGGATTTTCTTCCAAATTTTAATTTTTATGAACGAAATTTTAGCAAATTTAATTGAAACTATCTTCGATTTTTTAGGATTTTTTTAAAATTCTTATTTTTATGAACGAAATTTTAGCAATTTTAATTGAAACTATCTTTGATTTTTTTGGATTTTCTTAAAATTTTTTAGTTTTATGAACTAAATTTTATCAAATTTAATTTAAGCTATCTTCTATTTTTTTGGATTTTTTTACAAATTTTAATTTTTATGAACGAAATTTTAGCAAATTTAAATGAAACTATCTTCGATTTTTTTTTATTTTTTTACTAATTTTTATTTTTATGAACGAAATTTTAGCAAATTTAATTCAAACTATCTTCGATTATTTTGGATTATTTTACAATTTTTAATTTTTATGAACGAAATTTTAGCAAATTTAATTGAAACTATCTTCGATTTTTTTGGATTTTTTACAAATTTTTATTTTTATGAACGAAATTTTGGCAAATTTCATTGAAACTATCTTCGATTTTTTTGGATTTTTTACAAATTTTTATTTTTATGAACGAAATTTTGGCAAATTTCATTGAAACTATCTTCGATTTTTTTGGATTTTTTTACAAATTTTAATTTTTATGAAAGAAATTTTAGCAAATTTAATTGAAACTATATTCGATTTTTTTACAAATTTTTATTTTTATGAACGAAATTTTAGCAGATTTAATTGAAACTATCTTCGATTTTTTTGGGATTGTTTTAAAATTTTTATTTTTATGAACGAAATTTTAGCAAATTTAACTGAAACTATCTTTGATTTTTTTGGATTCTCTTAAAATTTTTAATTTTTATGAACTAAATTTTAGCAAATTTAATTTAAGCTATCTTCGATTTTTTTGGATTTTCTTACAAATTTTAATTTTTATGAACGAAATTTTAGCAAATTTAATTGAAACTATCTTTGATTTTTTTGGATTTTCTTAAAATTTTTAATTTTTATGAACTAAAGTTTAGCAAATTTAATTGAAACTATCTTCGATTTTTTTGGATTTTTTACAAATTTTTTTTTTATGAACGAAATTTTGGCAAATTTCATTGAAACTATCTTCGATTTTTTTGGATTTTTTTACAAATTTTAATTTTTATGAAAGAAATTTTAGCAAATTTAATTGAAACTATATTCGATTTTTTTACAAATTTTTATTTTTATGAACGAAATTTTAGCAGATTTAATTGAAACTATCTTCGATTTTTTTGGATTTTTTTAAAATTTTTATTTTTATGAACGAAATTTTAGCAAATTTAATTGAAACTATCTTTGATTTTTTTGGATTCTCTTAAAATTTTTAATTTTTATGAACTAAATTTTAGCAAATTTAATTGAATTTATCTTCGATTTTTTTGGATTTTCTTCCAAATTTTAATTTTTATGAACGAAATTTTAGCAAATTTAATTGAATTTATCTTCGATTTTTTTGGATTTTCTTCCAAATTTTAATTTTTATGAACGAAATTTTAGCAATTTTAATTGAAACTATCTTTGATTTTTTTGGATTTTCTTAAAATTTTTTAGTTTTATGAACTAAATTTTATCAAATTTAATTTAAGCTATCTTCTATTTTTTTGGATTTTCTTCCAAATTTTTATTTTTATGAACGAAATTTTATCAAATTTAATTGAAACTAACTTCGATTTTTTTGGATTTTTTTACAAATTTTAATTTTTATGAACGAAATTTTAGCAAATTTAAATGAAACTATCTTCGATTTTTTTTTATTTTTTTACTAATTTTTATTTTTATGAACGAAATTTTAGCAAATTTAATTCAAACTATCTTCGATTATTTTGGATTTTTTTACAAATTTTAATTTTTATGAACGAAATTTTAGCAAATTTAATTGAAACTATCTTCGATTTTTTTGGATTTTTTTACAAATATTAATTTTTATGGACTACATTTTAGCAAATTTAATTGAAACTATCTTCAATTTTTTTTGCATTTTTTTACAAATTTTCATTTTTATGAACGATATTTTAGCAAACTTAATTGAAACTATCTTCGATTTTTTTGGATTTTCTTAAAATTTTTGAGTTTTATGAACTACATTGTAGCAAATTTAATTTAAGCTATCTTCGATTTTTTTGGATTTTCTTACAAATTTTTATTTTTATGAACTAAATTTTAGCAAATTTAATTCAAACTATCTTCGATTTTTTGGATTATTTTACAATTTTTAATTTTTATGAACGAAATTTTAGCAAATTTAATTGAAACTATCTTCGATTTTTTTGGATTTTCTTACAAATTTTTATTTTTATGAACTAAATTTTAGCAAATTTAATTCAAACTATCTTCGATTTTTTGGATTATTTTACAATTTTTAATTTTTATGAACGAAATTTTAGCAAATTTAATTGAAACTATCTTTGATTTTTTTGGATTCTCTTAAAATTTTTAATTTTTATGAACTAAATTTTAGCAAATTTAATGGAAACTATGTTCAATTTTTTTGGATTTTTTTACAAATTTTAATTTTTATGAACGATATTTTAGCAAACTTAATTGAAAATATCTTCGATTTTTTTGGATTTTTTACAAATTCTAATTTTTATGAACGAAATTTTGGCAAATTTAATTGAAACTATCTTCGATTTTTTTGGATTTTTTTACAAATTGTAATTTTTCTGAACGAAATTTTAGCAAATTTAATTGAAACTATATTCGATTTTTTTACAAATTTTTATTTTTATGAACGAAACTTTAGCAAATTTAATTGAAACTATCTTCGATTTTTTTGGATTTTTTTAAAATTTTTATTTTTATGAACGTAATTTTAGCAAATTTAATTGAAACTATCTTCGATTTTTTTGGATTTTCTTACAAATTTTCGTTTTTATTAACTAAATTTTAGCAAATTTAATTCAAACTATCTTCGATTTTTTGGATTATTTTACAATTTTTAATTTTTATGAACGAAATTTTAGCAAATTTAATTGAAACTATCTTCGATTTTTTTGGATTTTTTAAAAAATTTTTATTTTTATGAACGAAATTTTGGCAAATTTCATTGAAACTATCTTCGATTTTTTTGGATTTTTTACAAATTTTTATTTTTATGAACGAAATTTTGGCAAATTTCATTGAAACTATCTTCGATTTTTTTGGATTTTTTTACAAATTTTAATTTTTATGAAAGAAATTTTAGCAAATTTAATTGAAACTATATTCGATTTTTTTACAAATTTTAATTTTTATGAACGAAATTTTGGCAAATTTAATTGAAACTATCTCCGATTTTTTTGGATTTTTTTACAAATTGTAATTTTTCTGAACGAAATTTTAGCAAATTTAATTGAAACTATTTTCAATTTTTTTACAAATTTGTATTTTTATGAACGAAATTTTAGCAAATTTAATTGAAACTATCTTCGATTTTTTTGGATTTTTTTAAAATTTTTATTTTTATGAACGAAATTTTAGCAAATTTAATTGAAACTATCTTCGATTTTTTTGGATTTTTTACAAATTTTTATTTTTATGAACGAAATTATGGCAAATTTCATTGAAACTACCTTCGATTTTTTTGGATTTTTTACAAATTTTTATTTTTATGAACGAAATTTTGCCAAATTTCATTGAAACTATCTTCGATTTTTTTGGATTTTTTTACAAATTTTAATTTTTATGAAAGAAATTTTAGCAAATTTAATTGAAACTATATTCGATTTTTTTACAAATTTTTATTTTTATGAACGAAATTTTAGCAGATTTAATTGAAACTATCTTCTATTTTTTTGGATTTTTTTAAAATTTTTATTTTTATGAACGAAATTTTAGCAAATTTAATTGATACTATCTTTGATTTTTTTGGATTCTCTTAAAATTTTTAATTTTTATGAACGAAATTTTAGCAAATTTAATTGAATTTATCTTCGATTTTTTTGGATTTTCTTCCAAATTTTAATTTTTATGAACGAAATTTTAGCAAATTTAATTGAAACTATCTTCGATTTTTTAGGATTTTTTTAAAATTCTTATTTTTATGAACGAAATTTTAGCAATTTTAATTGAAACTATCTTTGATTTTTTTGGATTTTCTTAAAATTTTTTAGTTTTATGAACTATATTTTAGCAAATTTAATTTAAGCTATCTTCTATTTTTTTTGGATTTTCTTCCAAATTTTTATTTTTATGAACGAAATTTTGTCAAATTTAATTGAAACTAACTTCGATTTTTTTGGATTTTTTTACAAATTTTAATTTTTATGAACGAAATTTTAGCAAATTTAAATGAAACTATCTTCGATTTTTTTTTATTTTTTTACTAATTTTTATTTTTATGAACGAAATTTTAGCAAATTTAATTCAAACTATCTTCGATTATTTTGGATTTTTTTACAAATTTTAATTTTTATGAACGAAATTTTAGCAAATTTAATTGAAACTATCTTCGATTTTCTTTGATTTTTTTACAAATATTAATTTTTATGGACTACATTTTAGCAAATTTAATTGAAACTATCTTCAATTTTTTTGGATTTTTTTACAAATTTTCATTTTTATGAACGATATTTTAGCAAACTTAATTGAAACTATCTTCGATTTTTTTGGATTTTCTTAAAATTTTTGAGTTTTATGAACTACATTGTAGCAAATTTAATTTAAGCTATCTTCGATTTTTTTGGATTTTCTTACAAATTTTTATTTTTATGAACAAAATTTTAGCAAATTTAATTCAAACTATCTTCGATTTTTTGGATTATTTTACAATTTTTAATTTTTATGAACGAAATTTTAGCAAATTTAATTGAAACTATCTTCGATTTTTTTGGATTTTCTTACAAATTTTTATTTTTATGAACTAAATTTTAGCAAATTTAATTCAAACTATCTTCGATTTTTTGGATTATTTTACAATTTTTAATTTTTATGAACGAAATTTTAGCAAATTTAATTGAAACTATCTTCGATTTTTTTGGATTTTCTTACAAATTTTTATTTTTATGAACTAAATTTTAGCAAATTTAATTCAAACTATCTTCGATTTTTTGGATTATTTTAAAATTTTTAATTTTTATGAACGAAATTTTAGCAAATTTAATTGAAACTATCTTCGATTTTTTTGGATTTTTTACAAATTTTTATTTTTATGAACGAAATTTTGGCAAATTTCATTGATACTATCTTTGATTTTTTTGGATTCTCTTAAAATTTTTAATTTTTATGAACGAAATTTTAGCAAATTTAATTGAATTTATCTTCGATTTTTTTGGATTTTCTTCCAAATTTTAATTTTTATGAACGAAATTTTAGCAAATTTAATTGAAACTATCTTCGATTTTTTAGGATTTTTTTAAAATTCTTATTTTTATGAACGAAATTTTAGCAATTTTAATTGAAACTATCTTTGATTTTTTTGGATTTTCTTAAAATTTTTTAGTTTTATGAACTAAATTTTAGCAAATTAAATTTAAGCTATCTTCTATTTTTTTGGATTTTCTTCCAAATTTTTATTTTTATGAACGAAATTTTATCAAATTTAATTGAAACTAACTTCGATTTTTTTGGATTTTTTTACAAATTTTAATTTTTATGAACGAAATTTTAGCAAATTTAAATGAAACTATCTTCGATTTTTTTTTATTTTTTTACTAATTTTTATTTTTATGAACGAAATTTTAGCAAAATTAATTCAAACTATCTTCGATTATTTTGGATTTTTTTACAAATTTTAATTTTTATGAACGAAATTTTAGCAAATTTAATTGAAACTATCTTCGATTTTTTTGGATTTTTTTACAAATATTAATTTTTATGGACTACATTTTAGCAAATTTAATTGAAACTATCTTCAATTTTTTTGGATTTTTTACAAATTTTCATTTTTATGAACGATATTTTAGCAAACTTAATTGAAACTATCTTCGATTTTTTTGGATTTTCTTAAAATTTTTGAGTTTTATGAACTACATTGTAGCAAATTTAATTTAAGCTATCTTCGATTTTTTTGGATTTTCTTACAAATTTTTATTTTTATGAACTAAATTTTAGCAAATTTAATTCAAACTATCTTCGATTTTTTGGATTATTTTACAATTTTTAATTTTTATGAACGAAATTTTAGCAAATTTAATTGAAACTATCTTCGATTTTTTTGGATTTTTTACAAATTTTTATTTTTATGAACGAAATTTTGGCAAATTTCATTGAAACTATCTTCGATTTTTTTGGATTTTTTACAAATTTTTATATTTATGAACGAAATTTTGGCAAATTTCATTGAAACTATCTTCGATTTTTTTGGATTTTTTTACAAATTTTAATTTTTATGAAAGAAATTTTAGCAAATTTAATTGAAACTATATTCGATTTTTTTACAAATTTTTATTTTTATGAACGAAATTTTAGCAGATTTAATTGAAACTATCTTCGATTTTTTTGGATTTTTTTAAAATTTTTATTTTTATGAACGAAATTTTAGCAAATTTAATTGAAACTATCTTTGATTTTTTTGGATTCTCTTAAAATTTTTAATTTTTATGAACTAAATTTTAGCAAATTTAATTGAATTTATCTTCGATTTTTTTGGATTTTCTTCCAAATTTTAATTTTTATGAACGAAATTTTAGCAAATTTAATTGAAACTATCTTCGATTTTTTAGGATTTTTTTAAAATTCTTATTTTTATGAACGAAATTTTAGCAATTTTAATTGAAACTATCATTGATTTTTTTGGATTTTCTTAAAATTTTTTAGTTTTATGAACTAAATTTTAGCAAATTTAATTTAAGCTATCTTCTATTTTTTTGGATTTTCTTCCAAATTTTTATTTTTATGAAAGAAATTTTATCAAATTTAATTGAAACTAACTTCGATTTTTTTGGATTTTTTTACAAATTTTAATTTTTATGAACGAAATTTTAGCAAATTTAAATGAAACTATCTTCGATTTTTTTTTATTTTTTTACTAATTTTTATTTTTATGAACGAAATTTTAGCAAATTTTATTCAAACTATCTTCGATTATTTTGGATTTTTTTACAAATTTTAATTTTTATGAACGAAATTTTAGCAAATTTAATTGAAACTATCTTCGATTTTTTTGGATTTTTTTACAAATATTAATTATTATGGACTACATTTTAGCAAATTTAATTGAAACTATCTTCAATTTTTTTGGATTTTTTTACAAATTTTCATTTTTATGAACGATATTTTAGCAAACTTAATTGAAACTATCTTCGATTTTTTTGGATTTTCTTAAAATTTTTGAGTTTTATGAACTACATTGTAGCAAATTTAATTTAAGCTATCTTCGATTTTTTTGGATTTTCTTACAAATTTTTATTTTTATGAACTAAATTTTAGCAAATTTAATTCAAACTATCTTCGATTTTTTGGATTATTTTACAATTTTTAATTTTTCTGAACGAAATTTTATCAAATTTAATTGAAACTATCTTCGATTTTTTTGGATTTTTTACAAATTTTTATTTTTATGAACGAAATTTTGGCAAATTTCATTGAAACTATCTTCGATTTTTTTGGATTTTTTTACAAATTTTAATTTTTATGAAAGAAATTTTAGCAAATTTAATTGAAACTATATTCGATTTTTTTACAAATTTTTATTTTTATGAACGAAATTTTAGCTGATTTAATTGAAACTATCTTCTATTTTTTTGGATTTTTTTAAAATTTTTATTTTTATGAACGAAATTTTAGCAAATTTAATTGAAACTATCTTTGATTTTTTTGGATTCTCTTAAAATTTTTAATTTTTATGAACTAAATTTTAGCTAATTTAATTTAAGCTATCTTCGATTTTTTTGGATTTTCTTACAAATTTTAATTTTTATGAACGAAATTTTAGCAAATTTAATTGAAACTATCTTTGATTTTTTTGGATTTTCTTAAAATTTTTAATTTTTATGAACTAAAGTTTAGCAAATTTAATTGAAACTATCTTCGATTTTTTTGAATTTTTTACAAATTTTTATTTTTATGAACGAAATTTTGGCAAATTTCATTGAAACTATCTTCGATTTTTTTGGATTTTTTTACAAATTTTAATTTTTATGAAAGAAATTTTAGCAAATTTAATTGAAACTATATTCGATTTTTTTACAAATTTTTATTTTTATGAACGAAATTTTAGCTGATTTAATTGAAACTATCTTCTATTTTTTTGGATTTTTTTAAAATTTTTATTTTTATGAACGAAATTTTAGCAAATTTAATTGAAACTATCTTTGATTTTTTTGGATTCTCTTAAAATTTTTAATTTTTATGAACGAAATTTTAGCAAATTTAATTGAATTTATCTTCGATTTTTTTGGATTTTCTTCCAAATTTTAATTTTTATGAACGAAATTTTAGCAAATTTAATTGAAACTATCTTCGATTTTTTAGGATTTTTTTAAAATTCTTATTTTTATGAACGAAATTTTAGCAATTTTAATTGAAACTATCTTTGATTTTTTTGGATTTTCTTAAAATTTTTTAGTTTTATGAACTAAATTTTATCAAATTTGATTGAAACTATCTTCGATTTTTTTGGATTTTTTTACAAATTTTAATTTTTATGAACGAATTTTTAGCAAATTTAAATGAAACTATCTTCGATTTTTTTGGATTTTTTTACTAATTTTTATTTTTATGAACGAAATTTTAGCAAATTTAATTGAAACTATCTTCGATTTTTTTGGATTATTTTACAAATATTAATTTTTATGGACTACATTTTAGCAAATTTAATTGAAACTATGTTCAATTTTTTTGGATTTTTATACAAATTTTAATTTTTATGAACGATATTTTAGCAAACTTAATTGAAAATATCTTCGATTTTTTTGGATTTTTACAAATTTTAATTTTTATGAACGAAATTTTGGCAAATTTAATTGAAACTATCTCCGATTTTTTTGGATTTTTTTACAAATTGTAATTTTTCTGAACGAAATTTTAGCAAATTTAATTGAAACTATTTTCAATTTTTTTACAAATTTGTATTTTTATGAACGAAATTTTAGCAAATTTAATTGAAACTATCTTTGATTTTTTTGGATTTTCTTAAAATTTTTAATTTTTATGAACTAAAGTTTAGCAAATTTAATTGAAACTATCTTCGATTTTTTTGGATTTTTTACAAATTTTTATTTTTATGAACGAAATTTTGGCAAATTTCATTGAAACTATCTTCGATTTTTTTGGATTTTTTTACAAATTTTAATTTTTATGAAAGAAATTTTAGCAAATTTAATTGAAACTATATTCGATTTTTTTACAAATTTTAATTTTTATGAACGAAATTTTGGCAAATTTAATTGAAACTATCTCCGATTTTTTTGGATTTTTTTACAAATTGTAATTTTTATGAACGAAATTTTGGCAAATTTCATTGAAACTACCTTCGATTTTTTTGGATTTTTTACAAATTTTTATTTTTATGAACGAAATTTTGGCAAATTTCATTGAAACTATCTTCGATTTTTTTGGATTTTTTTACAAATTTTAATTTTTATGAAAGAAATTTTAGCAAATTTAATTGAAACTATATTCGATGTTTTACAAATTTTTATTTTTATGAACGAAATTTTAGCAGATTTAATTGAAACTATCTTCTATTTTTTTGGATTTTTTTAAAATTTTTATTTTTATGAACGAAATTTTAGCAAATTTAATTGATACTATCTTTGATTTTTTTGGATTCTCTTAAAATTTTTAATTTTTATGAACGAAATTTTAGCAAGTTTAATTGAATTTATCTTCGATTTTTTTGGATTTTCTTCCACATTTTAATTTTTATGAACGAAATTTTAGCAAATTTAATTGAAACTATCTTCGATTTTTTAGGATTTTTTTAAAATTCTTATTTTTATGAACGAAATTTTAGCAATTTTAATTGAAACTATCTTTGATTTTTTTGGATTTTCTTAAAATTTTTTAGTTTTATGAACTAAATTTTAGCAAATTTAATTTAAGCTATCTTCTATTTTTTTGGATTTTCTTCCAAATTTTTATTTTTATGAACGAAATTTTATCAAATTTAATTGAAACTAACTTCGATTTTTTTGGATTTTTTTACAAATTTTAATTTTTATGAACGAAATTTTAGCAAATTTAAATGAAACTATCTTCGATTTTTTTTTATTTTTTACTAATTTTTATTTTTATGAACGAAATTTTAGCAAATTTAATTCAAACTATCTTCGATTATTTTGGATTTTTTTACAAATTTTAATTTTTATGAACGAAATTTTAGCAAATTTAATTGAAACTATCTTCGATTTTTTTGAATTTTTTTACAAATATTAATTTTTATGGACTACATTTTAGCAAATTTAATTGAAACTATCTTCAATTTTTTTGGATTTTTTTACAAATTTTCATTTTTATGAACGATATTTTAGCAAACTTAATTGAAACTATCTTCGATTTTTTTGGATTTTCTTAAAATTTTTGAGTTTTATGAACTACATTGTAGCAAATTTAATTTAAGCTATCTTCGATTTTTTTGGATTTTCTTACAAATTTTTATTTTTATGAACTAAATTTTAGCAAATTTAATTCAAACTATCTTCGATTTTTTGGATTATTTTACAATTTTTAATTTTTATGAACGAAATTTTACCATATTTAATTGAAACTATCTTCGATTTTTTTGGATTTTCTTACAAATATTTATTTTTATGAACTAAATTTTAGCAAATTTAATTCAAACTATCTTCGATTTTTTGGATTATTTTACAATTTTTAATTTTTATGAACGAAATTTTAGCAAATTTAATTGAAACTATCTTTGATTTTTTTGGATTCTCTTAAAATTTTTAATTTTTATGAACTAAATTTTAGCAAATTTAATGGAAACTATGTTCAATTTTTTTGGATTTTTTTACAAATTTTAATTTTTATGAACGATATTTTAGCAAACTTAATTGAAAATATCTTCGATTTTTTTGGATTTTTTACAAATTCTAATTTTTATGAACGAAATTTTGGCAAATTTAATTGAAACTATCTTCGATTTTTTTGGATTTTTTTACAAATTGTAATTTTTCTGAACGAAATTTTAGCAAATTTAATTGAAACTATATTCGATTTTTTTACAAATTTTTATTTTTATGAACGAAACTTTAGCAAATTTAATTGAAACTATCTTCGATTTTTTTGGATTTTTTTAAAATTTTTATTTTTATGAACGTAATTTTAGCAAATTTAATTGAAACTATCTTCGATTTTTTTGGATTTTCTTACAAATTTTCGTTTTTATTAACTAAATTTTAGCAAATTTAATTCAAACTATCTTCGATTTTTTGGATTATTTTACAATTTTTAATTTTTATGAACGAAATTTTAGCAAATTTAATTGAAACTATCTTCGATTTTTTTGGATTTTTTACAAATTTTTATTTTTATGAACGAAATTTTGGCAAATTTCATTGAAACTATCTTCGATTTTTTTGGATTTTTTACAAATTTTTATTTTTATGAACGAAATTTTGGCAAATTTCATTGAAACTATCTTCGATTTTTTTGGATTTTTTTACAAATTTTAATTTTTATGAAAGAAATTTTAGCAAATTTAATTGAAACTATATTCGATTTTTTTACAAATTTTTATTTTTATGAACGAAATTTTAGCAGATTTAATTGAAACTATCTTCGATTTTTTTGGGATTATTTTAAAATTTTTATTTTTATGAACGAAATTTTAGCAAATTTAATTGAAACTATCTTTGATTTTTTTGGATTCTCTTAAAATTTTTAATTTTTATGAACTAAATTTTAGCAAATTTAATTTAAGCTATCTTCGATTTTTTTGGATTTTCTTACAAATTTTAATTTTTATGAACGAAATTTTAGCAAATTTAATTGAAACTATCTTTGATTTTTTTGGATTTTCTTAAAATTTTTAATTTTTATGAACTAAAGTTTAGCAAATTTAATTGAAACTATCTTCGATTTTTTTGGATTTTTTACAAATTTTTATTTTTATGAACGAAATTTTGTCAAATTTCATTGAAACTATCTTCGATTTTTTTGGATTTTTTTACAAATTTTAATTTTTATGAAAGAAATTTTAGCAAATTTAATTGAAACTATATTCGATTTTTTTACAAATTTTTATTTTAATGAACGAAATTTTAGCAGATTTAATTGAAACTATCTTCGATTTTTTTGGATTTTTTTAAAATTTTTATTTTTATGAACGAAATTTTAGCAAATTTAATTGAAACTATCTTTGATTTTTTTGGATTCTCTTAAAATTTTTAATTTTATGAACTAAATTTTAGCAAATTTAATTGAATTTATCTTCGATTTTTTTGGATTTTCTTCCAAATTTTAATTTTTATGAACGAAATTTTAGCAAATTTAATTGAAACTATCTTCGATTTTTTAGGATTTTTTTAAAATTCTTATTTTATGAACGAAATTTTAGCAATTTTAATTGAAACTATCTTTGATTTTTTTGGATTTTCTTCAAATTTTTTAGTTTTATGAACTAAATTTTATCAAATTTAATTTAAGCTATCTTCTATTTTTTTGGATTTTCTTCCAAATTTTTATTTTTATGAACGAAATTTTATCAAATTTAATTGAAACTAACTTCGATTTTTTTTGGATTTTTTTACAAATTTTAATTTTTATGAACGAAATTTTAGCAAATTTAAATGAAACTATCTTCGATTTTTTTTTATTTTTTTACTAATTTTTATTTTTATGAACGAAATTTTAGCAAATTTAATTCAAACTATCTTCGATTATTTTGGATTTTTTTACAAATTTTAATTTTTATGAACGAAATTTTAGCAAATTTAATTGAAACTATCTTCGATTTTTTTGGATTTTTTTACAAATATTAATTTTTATGGACTACATTTTAGCAAATTTAATTGAAACTATCTTCAATTTTTTTGGATTTTTTTACAAATTTTCATTTTTATGAACGATATTTTAGCAAACTTAATTGAAACTATCTTCGATTTTTTTGGATTTTCTTAAAATTTTTGAGTTTTATGAACTACATTGTAGCAAATTTAATTTAAGCTATCTTCGATTTTTTTGGATTTTCTTACAAATTTTTATTTTTATGAACTAAATTTTAGCAAATTTAATTCAAACTATCTTCGATTTTTTGGATTATTTTACAATTTTTAATTTTTATGAACGAAATTTTAGCAAATTTAATTGAAACTATCTTCGATTTTTTTGGATTTTCTTACAAATTTTTATTTTTATGAACTAAATTTTAGCAAATTTAATTCAAACTATCTTCGATTTTTTGGATTATTTTACAATTTTTAATTTTTATGAACGAAATTTTAGCAAATTTAATTGAAACTATCTTTGATTTTTTTGGATTCTCTTAAAATTTTTAATTTTTATGAACTAAATTTTAGCAAATTTAATGGAAACTATGTTCAATTTTTTGGATTTTTTTACAAATTTTAATTTTTATGAACGATATTTTAGCAAACTTAATTGAAAATATCTTCGATTTTTTTGGATTTTTTACAAATTCTAATTTTTATGAACGAAATTTTGGCAAATTTAATTGAAACTATCTTCGATTTTTTTGGATTTTTTACAAATTGTAATTTTTCTGAACGAAATTTTAGCAAATTTAATTGAAACTATATTCGATTTTTTTACAAATTTTTATTTTTATGAACGAAACTTTAGCAAATTTAATTGAAACTATCTTCAATTTTTTTGGATTTTTTTACAAATTTTCATTTTTATGAACGATATTTTAGCAAACTTAATTGAAACTATCTTCGATTTTTTTGGATTTTCTTAAAATTTTTGAGTTTTATGAACTACATTGTAGCAAATTTAATTTAAGCTATCTTCGATTTTTTTGGATTTTCTTACAAATTTTTATTTTTATGAACTAAATTTTAGCAAATTTAATTCAAACTATCTTCGATTTTTTGGATTATTTTACAATTTTTAATTTTTATGAACGAAATTTTAGCAAATTTAATTGAAACTATCTTCGATTTTTTTGGATTTTCTTACAAATTTTTATTTTATGAACTAAATTTTAGCAAATTTAATTCAAACTATCTTCGATTTTTTGGATTATTTTACAATTTTTAATTTTTATGAACGAAATTTTAGCAAATTTAATTGAAACTATCTTTGATTTTTTTGGATTCTCTTAAAATTTTTAATTTTTATGAACTAAATTTTAGCAAATTTAATGGAAACTATGTTCAATTTTTTTGGATTTTTTTACAAATTTTAATTTTTATGAACGATATTTTAGCAAACTTAATTGAAAATATCTTCGATTTTTTTGGATTTTTTACAAATTCTAATTTTTATGAACGAAATTTTGGCAAATTTAATTGAAACTATCTTCGATTTTTTTGGATTTTTTTACAAATTGTAATTTTTCTGAACGAAATTTTAGCAAATTTAATTGAAACTATATTCGATTTTTTTACAAATTTTTATTTTTATGAACGAAACTTTAGCAAATTTAATTGAAACTATCTTCGATTTTTTTGGATTTTTTTAAAATTTTTATTTTTATGAACGTAATTTTAGCAAATTTAATTGAAACTATCTTCGATTTTTTTGGATTTTCTTACAAATTTTCGTTTTTATTAACTAAATTTTAGCAAATTTAATTCAAACTATCTTCGATTTTTTGGATTATTTTACAATTTTTAATTTTTATGAACGAAATTTTAGCAAATTTAATTGAAACTATCTTCTATTTTTTTGGATTTTTTACAAATTTTTATTTTTATGAACGAAATTTTGGCAAATTTCATTGAAACTATCTTCGATTTTTTTGGATTTTTTACAAATTTTTATTTTTATGAACGAAATTTTGGCAAATTTCATTGAAACTATCTTCGATTTTTTTGGATTTTTTTACAAATTTTAATTTTTATGAAAGAAATTTTAGCAAATTTAATTGAAACTATATTCGATTTTTTTACAAATTTTTATTTTTATGAACGAAATTTTAGCAGATTTAATTGAAACTATCTTCGATTTTTTTTGGGATTGTTTTAAAATTTTTATTTTTATGAACGAAATTTTAGCAAATTTAATTGAAACTATCTTTGATTTTTTTGGATTCTCTTAAAATTTTTAATTTTTATGAACTAAATTTTAGCAAATTTAATTTAAGCTATCTTCGATTTTTTTGGATTTTCTTACAAATTTTAATTTTTATGAACGAAATTTTAGCAAATTTAATTGAAACTATCTTTGATTTTTTTGGATTTTCTTAAAATTTTTAATTTTTATGAACTAAAGTTTAGCAAATTTAATTGAAACTATCTTCGATTTTTTTGGATTTTTTACAAATTTTTATTTTTATGAACGAAATTTTGGCAAATTTCATTGAAACTATCTTCGATTTTTTTGGATTTTTTTACAAATTTTAATTTTTATGAAAGAAATTTTAGCAAATTTAATTGAAACTATATTCGATTTTTTTACAAATTTTTATTTTTATGAACGAAATTTTACCAGATTTAATTGAAACTATCTTCGATTTTTTTGGATTTTTTTAAAATTTTTATTTTTATGAACGAAATTTTAGCAAATTTAATTGAAACTATATTTGATTTTTTTGGATTCTCTTAAAATTTTTAATTTTTATGAACTAAATTTTAGCAAATTTAATTGAATTTATCTTCGATTTTTTTGGATTTTCTTCCAAATTTTAATTTTTATGAACGAAATTTTAGCAAATTTAATTGAAACTATCTTCGATTTTTTAGGATTTTTTTAAAATTCTTATTTTTATGAACGAAATTTTAGCAATTTTAATTGAAACTATCTTTGATTTTTTTGGATTTTCTTAAAATTTTTTAGTTTTATGAACTAAATTTTATCAAATTTAATTTAAGCTATCTTCTATTTTTTTGGATTTTCTTCCAAATTTTTATTTTTATGAACGAAATTTTTATCAAATTTAATTGAAACTAACTTCGATTTTTTTGGATTTTTTTTACAAATTTTAATTTTTATGAACGAAATTTTAGCAAATTTAAATGAAACTATCTTCGATTTTTTTTTATTTTTTTACTAATTTTTATTTTTATGAACGAAATTTTAGCAAATTTAATTCAAACTATCTTCGATTATTTTGGATTTTTTTACAAATTTTAATTTTTATGAACGAAATTTTAGCAAATTTAATTGAAACTATCTTCGATTTTTTTGGATTTTTTTACAAATATTAATTTTTATGGACTACATTTTAGCAAATTTAATTGAAACTATCTTCAATTTTTTTGGATTTTTTTACAAATTTTCATTTTTATGAACGATATTTTAGCAAACTTAATTGAAACTATCTTCGATTTTTTTGGATTTTCTTAAAATTTTTGAGTTTTATGAACTACATTGTAGCAAATTTAATTTAAGCTATCTTCGATTTTTTTGGATTTTCTTACAAATTTTTATTTTTATGAACTAAATTTTAGCAAATTTAATTCAAACTATCTTCGATTTTTTGGATTATTTTACAATTTTTAATTTTTATGAACGAAATTTTAGCAAATTTAATTGAAACTATCTTCGATTTTTTTGGATTTTCTTACAAATTTTTATTTTTATGAACTAAATTTTAGCAAATTTAATTCAAACTATCTTCGATTTTTTGGATTATTTTACAATTTTTAATTTTTATGAACGAAATTTTAGCAAATTTAATTGAAACTATCTTTGATTTTTTTGGATTCTCTTAAAATTTTTAATTTTTATGAACTAAATTTTAGCAAATTTAAT
>CAWVQI010000487.1:0-34896 GCA_963932335.1 Andrena marginata | reverse complement strand
AAACATTAAAATTTGTAAAAAATTTAAAAAAATCGAAGATAGTTCCGATTAAATTTGCTAAAATTTTGTTCATAAAAATTAAAATTTGTAAAAATTTCAAAAAAATCGAAGATAGTTTCAATTAAATTTGCTAAAATTTCGTTCATAAAAATTAAAATATTTAAAAAAATCCAAAAAAATCGAAGATAGTTTCAACTGAATTTGCTAAAATTTCGTTCATAAAAATTAAAATTTGTAAAAAAATCCAAAAAAATCGAGGATAGTTTCAATTAAATTTGCTAAAATTTCGGGCATAAAAAATAAAATTTGAAAAAAAATCGAAGATAGTTTCAATTGAATTTGCTAAAATTTCTTTCTTAAAATTAAAATTTTTAAAAAAAATCCAAAAAAATCGAAGAATGTTTCAATTGAATTTGCTAAAATTTCGTTCATAAAAATTAAAATTTTTAAAAAATCCAAAAAAATTGAAGATAGTTTCAATTGAATTTGCTAAAATTTCGTTCATAAAAAATTAAAATTTTTAACAAATCCACAAAAATTAAAGATAGTTTAAATTGAATTTGCTAAAATTTCGATCATAAAAATTAAAATTTGTAAATAATCTAAAAAAATCGAAGATAGTTCCGATTAAATTTGCTAAAATTTCGTTCATAAAAATTAAAATTTGTAAAAAATTTAAAAAAATCGAAGATAGTTCCGATTAAATTTGCTAAAATTTCGTTCATAAAAATTAAAATTTTGAAAAAATCCAAAAAAATCGAAGATAGTTTCAATTGAATTTGCTAAAATTTCGTTCATAAAAAATTAAAATTTGTAAAAAATCCAAAAAAATCGAAGATTGTTTCAATTGAATTTGCTAAAATTTCGTTCATAAAAATTAAAATTTTTAAAAAATCCAAAAAAATCGAAGATTGTTTCAATTGAATTTGCTAAAATTTCTTTCATAAAAATTAAAATTAGTAAAAAAATCCAAAAAAATCGAAGATAGTTTCAATTAAATTTGCTAAAATTTCGTTCATAAAAATTAAAATTTTTTTAAAAAATATACAAAAATCGAAGATAGTTTCAATTGAATTTGCTAAAATTTCGATCATAAAAATTAAAATTTGTAAAAAATCCCAAAAAAATCGAAGATAGTTTCAATTGAATTTGCTAAACTTTCGTTCATAAAAATTAAAATTTGTAAAAAAAATCCACAAAAATTAAAGATAGTTTAAATTGAATTTGCTAAAATTTCGATCATAAAAATTAAAATTTGTAAATAATCTAAAAAAATCGAAGATAGTTCCGATTAAATTTGCTAAAATTTCGTTCATAAAATTTAAAATTTGTAAAAAATTTAAAAAAATCGAAGATATTTCCGATTAAATTTGCTAAAATTTCGTTCATAAAAATTAAAATTTTGAAAAAATCCAAAAAAATCGAAGATAGTTTCAATTGAATTTGCTAAAATTTCGTTCATAAAAATTAAAATTTGTAAAAAAATCCAAAAAAATCGAAGATTGTTTCAATTGAATTTGCTAAAATTTCGTTCATAAAAATTAAAATTTTTAAAAAATCCAAAAAAATCGAAGATAGTTTCAATTGAATTTGCTAAAATTTCGTTCATAAAAATTAAAATTTGTAACAAATCCACAAAAATTGAAGATAGTTTCAATTCAATTTGCTAAAATTTCGATCATAAAAATTAAAATTTGTAAAAAATTTAAAAAAATCGAAGATAGTTCCGATTAAATTTGCTAAATTTTTTTCATAAAAATTAAAATTTGTAAAAAATTTCAAAAAAATCGAACATAGTTTCAATTAAATTTGCTAAAATTTCGTTCATAAAAATTAAAATATTTAAAAAAATCCAAAAAAATCGAAGATAGTTTCAACTGAATTTGCTAAAATTTCGTTCATAAAAATTAAAATTTGTAAAAAAAATCCAAAAAAATCGAGGGATAGTTTCAATTAAATTTGCTAAAATTTCGTGCATAAAAAATAAAATTTGAAAAAAAATCGAAGATAGTTTCAATTGAATTTGCTAAAATTTCTTTCTTAAAATTAAAATTTTTAAAAAAATCCAAAAAAATCGAAGAATGTTTCAATTGAATTTGCTAAAATTTCGTTCATAAAAATTAAAATTTTTAAAAAATCCAAAAAAATTGAAGATAGTTTCAATTGAATTTGCTAAAATTTCGTTCATAAAAATTAAAATTTTTAAAAAATCCACAAAAATTAAAGATAGTTTAAATTGAATTTGCTAAAATTTCGATCATAAAAATTAAAATTTGTAAATAATCTAAAAAAATCGAAGATAGTTCCGATTAAATTTGCTAAAATTTCGTTCATAAAAATTAAAATTTGTAAAAAATTTAAAAAAATCGAAGATAGTTCCGATTAAATTTGCTAAAATTTCGTTCATAAAAATTAAAATTTTTGAAAAAATCCAAAAAAATCGAAGATAGTTTCAATTGAATTTGCTAAAATTTCGTTCATAAAAATTAAAATTTGTAAAAAAATCCAAAAAAATCGAAGATTGTTTCAATTGAATTTGCTAAAATTTCGTTCATAAAAATTAAAATTTTTAAAAAATCCAAAAAAATCGAAGATAGTTTCAAATTGAATTTGCTAAAATTTCGTTCATAAAAATTAAAATTTGTAAAAAATCCACAAAAATTGAAGATAGTTTCAATTGAATTTGCTAAAATTTCGATCATAAAAATTAAAATTTGTAAAAAATCCAAAAAAATCGAAGATAGTTCCGATTAAATTTGCTAAAATTTCGTTCATAAAAATTAAAATTTGTAAAAAATCCACAAAAATTGAAGATAGTTTCAATTGAATTTGCTAAAATTTCGATCATAAAAATTAAAATTTGTAAAAAATTTAAAAAAATCGAAGATAGTTCCGATTAAATTTGCTAAAATTTTGTTCATAAAAATTAAAATTTGTAAAAAATTTCAAAAAAATCGAAGATAGTTTCAATTAAATTTGCTAAAATTTCGTTCATAAAAATTAAAATATTTAAAAAAATCCAAAAAAATCGAAGATAGTTTCAATTGAATTTGCTAAACTTTCGTTCATAAAAATTAAAATTTGTAAAAAAATCCACAAAAATTAAAGATAGTTTAAATTGAATTTGCTAAAATTTCGATCATAAAAATTAAAATTTGTAAATAATCTAAAAAAATCGAAGATAGTTCCGATTAAATTTGCTAAAATTTCGTTCATAAAATTTAAAATTTGTAAAAAATTTTAAAAAATCGAAGATATTTCCGATTAAATTTGCTAAAATTTCGTTCATAAAAATTAAAATTTTTGAAAAAATCCAAAAAAATCGAAGATAGTTTCAATTAAATTTGCTAAAATTTCGTTCATAAAAATTAAAATTTGTAAAAAAATCCAAAAAAATCGAAGATTGTTTCAATTGAATTTGCTAAAATTTCGTTCATAAAAATTAAAATTTGTAAAAAAATCCAAAAAAATCGAAGATAGTTTCAATTAAATTTGCTAAAATTTCGTTCATAAAAATTAAAATTTGTAAAAAAATCCAAAAAAATCGAGGATAGTTTCAATTAAATTTGCTAAAATTTCGTGCATAAAAAATTAAATTTGAAAAAAAATAGAAGATAGTTTCAATTGAATTTGCTAAAATTTCTTTCTTAAAATTAAAATTTTTAAAAAAATCCAAAAAAATCGAAGATTGTTTCAATTGAATTTGCTAAAATTTCGTTCATAAAAATTAAAATTTTTAAAAAATCCCAAAAAAATCGAAGATAGTTTCAATTGAATTTGCTAAACTTTCGTTCATAAAAATTAAAATTTGTAAAAAAATCCACAAAAATTAAAGATAGTTTAAATTGAATTTGCTAAAATTTCGATCATAAAAATTAAAATTTGTAAATAATCTAAAAAAATCGAAGATAGTTCCGATTAAATTTGCTAAAATTTCGTTCATAAAATTTAAAATTTGTAAAAAATTTAAAAAAATCGAAGATATTTCCGATTAAATTTGCTAAAATTTCGTTCATAAAAATTAAAATTTTTGAAAAAATCCAAAAAAATCGAAGATAGTTTCAATTGAATTTGCTAAAATTTCGTTCATAAAAATTAAAATTTGTAAAAAAATCCAAAAAAATCGAAGATTGTTTCAATTGAATTTGCTAAAATTTCGTTCATAAAAATTAAAATTTTTAAAAAATCCAAAAAAATCGAAGATAGTTTCAATTGAATTTGCTAAAATTTCGTTCATAAAAATTAAAATTTGTAACAAATCCACAAAAATTGAAGATAGTTTCAATTCAATTTGCTAAAATTTCGATCATAAAAATTAAAATTTGTAAAAAATTTAAAAAAATCGAAGATAGTTCCGATTAAATTTGCTAAAATTTTGTTCATAAAAATTAAAATTTGTAAAAAATTTCAAAAAAATCGAAGATAGTTTCAATTAAATTTGCTAAAATTTCGTTCATAAAAATTAAAATATTTAAAAAAATCCAAAAAAATCGAAGATAGTTTCAACTGAATTTGCTAAAATTTCGTTCATAAAAATTAAAATTTGTAAAAAAATCCAAAAAAATCGAGGATAGTTTCAATTAAATTTGCTAAAATTTCGTGCACAAAAAATAAAATTTGAAAAAAAATCGAAGATAGTTTCAATTGAATTTGCTAAAATTTCTTTCTTAAAATTAAAATTTTTAAAAAAATCCAAAAAAATCGAAGAATGTTTCAATTGAATTTGCTAAAATTTCGTTCATAAAAATTAAAATTTTTAAAAAATCCAAAAAAATTGAAGATAGTTTCAATTGAATTTGCTAAAATTTCGTTCATAAAAATTAAAATTTTTAAAAAATCCACAAAAATTAAAGATAGTTTCAATTGAATTTGCTAAAATTTCGATCATAAAAATTAAAATTTGTAAAAAATCCAAAAAAATCGAAGATAGTTCCGATTAAATTTGCTAAAATTTCGTTCATAAAAATTAAAATTTGTAAAAAATCCACAAAAATTGAAGATAGTTTCAATTGAATTTGCTAAAATTTCGATCATAAAAATTAAAATTTGTAAAAAATTTAAAAAAATCGAAGATAGTTCCGATTAAATTTGCTAAAATTTTGTTCATAAAAATTAAAATTTGTAAAAAATTTCAAAAAAATCGAAGATAGTTTCAATTAAATTTGCTAAAATTTCGTTCATAAAAATTAAAATATTTAAAAAAATCCAAAAAAATCGAAGATAGTTTCAATTGAATTTGCTAAACTTTCGTTCATAAAAATTAAAATTTGTAAAAAAATCCACAAAAATTAAAGATAGTTTAAATTGAATTTGCTAAAATTTCGATCATAAAAATTAAAATTTGTAAATAATCTAAAAAAATCGAAGATAGTTCCGATTAAATTTGCTAAAATTTCGTTCATAAAATTTAAAATTTGTAAAAAATTTTAAAAAATCGAAGATATTTCCGATTAAATTTGCTAAAATTTCGTTCATAAAAATTAAAATTTTTGAAAAAATCCAAAAAAATCGAAGATAGTTTCAATTAAATTTGCTAAAATTTCGTTCATAAAAATTAAAATTTGTAAAAAAATCCAAAAAAATCGAAGATTGTTTCAATTGAATTTGCTAAAATTTCGTTCATAAAAATTAAAATTTGTAAAAAAATCCAAAAAAATCGAAGATAGTTTCAATTAAATTTGCTAAAATTTCGTTCATAAAAATTAAAATTTGTAAAAAAATCCAAAAAAATCGAGGATAGTTTCAATTAAATTTGCTAAAATTTCGTGCATAAAAAATTAAATTTGAAAAAAAATAGAAGATAGTTTCAATTGAATTTGCTAAAATTTCTTTCTTAAAATTAAAATTTTTAAAAAAATCCAAAAAAATCGAAGATTGTTTCAATTGAATTTGCTAAAATTTCGTTCATAAAAATTAAAATTTTTAAAAAATCCCAAAAAAATCGAAGATAGTTTCAATTGAATTTGCTAAACTTTCGTTCATAAAAATTAAAATTTGTAAAAAAATCCACAAAAATTAAAGATAGTTTAAATTGAATTTGCTAAAATTTCGATCATAAAAATTAAAATTTGTAAATAATCTAAAAAAATCGAAGATAGTTCCGATTAAATTTGCTAAAATTTCGTTCATAAAATTTAAAATTTGTAAAAAATTTAAAAAAATCGAAGATATTTCCGATTAAATTTGCTAAAATTTCGTTCATAAAAATTAAAATTTTTGAAAAAATCCAAAAAAATCGAAGATAGTTTCAATTAAATTTGCTAAAATTTCGTTCATAAAAATTAAAATATTTAAAAAAATCCAAAAAAATCGAAGATAGTTTCAACTGAATTTGCTAAAATTTCGTTCATAAAAATTAAAATTTGTAAAAAAATCCAAAAAAATCGAGGATAGTTTCAATTAAATTTGCTAAAATTTCGTGCACAAAAAATAAAATTTGAAAAAAAATCGAAGATAGTTTCAATTGAATTTGCTAAAATTTCTTTCTTAAAATTAAAATTTTTAAAAAAATCCAAAAAAATCGAAGAATGTTTCAATTGAATTTGCTAAAATTTCGTTCATAAAAATTAAAATTTTTAAAAAATCCAAAAAAATTTAAGATAGTTTCAATTGAATTTGCTAAAATTTCGTTAATAAAAATTAAAATTTTTAAAAAATCCACAAAAATTAAAGATAGTTTAAATTGAATTTGCTAAAATTTCGATCATAAAAATTAAAATTTGTAAATAATCTAAAAAAATCGAAGATAGTTCCGATTAAATTTGCTAAAATTTCGTTCATAAAAATTAAAATTTGTAAAAAATTTAAAAAAATCGAAGATAGTTCCGATTAAATTTGCTAAAATTTCGTTCATAAAAATTAAAATTTTTGAAAAAATCCAAAAAAATCGAAGATAGTTTCAATTGAATTTGCTAAAATTTCGTTCATAAAAATTAAAATTTGTAAAAAAATCCAAAAAAATCGAAGATTGTTTCAATTGAATTTGCTAAAATTTCGTACATAAAAATTAAAATTTTTAAAAAATCCAAAAAAATCGAAGATAGTTTCAATTGAATTTGCTAAAATTTCGTTCATAAAAATTAAAATTTGTAAAAAATCCACAAAAATTGAAGATAGTTTCAATTGAATTTGCTAAAATTTCGACCATAAAAATTAAAATTTGTAAAAAATTTAAAAAAATCGAAGATAGTTCCGATTAAATTTGCTAAAATTTTGTTCATAAAAATTAAAATTTGTAAAAAATTTCAAAAAAATCGAAGATAGTTTCAATTAAATTTGCTAAAATTTCGTTCATAAAAATTAAAATATTTAAAAAAATCCAAAAAAATCGAAGATAGTTTCAACTGAATTTGCTAAAATTTCGTTCATAAAAATTAAAATTTGTAAAAAAATCCAAAAAAATCGAAGATAGTTTCAATTAAATTTGCTAAAATTTCGATCATAAAAATTAAAATTTTTGAAAAAATCCAAAAAAATCGAGGATAGTTTCAATTAAATTTGCTAAAATTTCGTGCATAAAAAATAAAATTTGAAAAAAAATCCAAAAAATCGAAGATAGTTCCGATTAAATTTGCTAAAATTTCGTTCATAAAAATTAAAATTTGTAAAAAAATCGAAGATAGTTTCAATTGAATTTGCTAAAATTTCGTTCATAAAAATTAAAATTTGTGAAAAATTCAAAAAAATCGAAGATAGTTTCAATTAAATTTGCTAAAATTTCGTTCATAAAAATTAAAATATGTAAAAAATCCAAAAAAATCGAAGATCGTTTCAATTAAATTTGCTAAAATTTCGTTCATAAAAATTAAAATTTTTAAAAAATCCCAAAAAAATCGAAGATAGTTTCAATTGAATTTGCTAAACTTTCGTTCATAAAAATTAAAATTTGTAAAAAAATCCACAAAAATTAAAGATAGTTTAAATTGAATTTGCTAAAATTTCGATCATAAAAATTAAAATTTGTAAATAATCTAAAAAAATCGAAGATAGTTCCGATTAAATTTGCTAAAATTTCGTTCATAAAATTTAAAATTTGTAAAAAATTTAAAAAAATCGAAGATAGTTCCGATTAAATTTGCTAAAATTTCGTTCATAAAAATTAAAATTTTTGAAAAAATCCAAAAAAATCGAAGATAGTTTCAATTGAATTTGCTAAAATTTCGTTCATAAAAATTAAAATTTGTAAAAAAATCCAAAAAAATCGAAGATTGTTTCAATTGAATTTGCTAAAATTTCGTTCATAAAAATTAAAATTTTTAAAAAATCCAAAAAAATCGAAGATAGTTTCAATTGAATTTGCTAAAATTTCGTTCATAAAAATTAAAATTTGTAAAAAATCCACAAAAATTGAAGATAGTTTCAATTGAATTTGCTAAAATTTCGATCATAAAAATTAAAATTTGTAAAAAATCCAAAAAAATCGAAGATAGTTCCGATTAAATTTGCTAAAATTTCGTTCATAAAAATTAAAATTTGTAAAAAATCCACAAAAATTGAAGATAGTTTCAATTGAATTTGCTAAAATTTCGATCATAAAAATTAAAATTTGTAAAAAATTTAAAAAAATCGAAGATAGTTCCGATTAAATTTGCTAAAATTTTGTTCATAAAAATTAAAATTTGTAAAAAATTTCAAAAAAATCGAAGATAGTTTCAATTAAATTTGCTAAAATTTCGTTCATAAAAATTAAAATATTTAAAAAAATCCAAAAAAATCGAAGATAGTTTCAATTGAATTTGCTAAACTTTCGTTCATAAAAATTAAAATTTGTAAAAAAATCCACAAAAATTAAAGATAGTTTAAATTGAATTTGCTAAAATTTCGATCATAAAAATTAAAATTTGTAAATAATCTAAAAAAATCGAAGATAGTTCCGATTAAATTTGCTAAAATTTCGTTCATAAAATTTAAAATTTGTAAAAAATTTAAAAAAATCGAAGATATTTCCGATTAAATTTGCTAAAATTTCGTTCATAAAAATTAAAATTTTTGAAAAAATCCAAAAAAATCGAAGATAGTTTCAATTAAATTTGCTAAAATTTCGTTCATAAAAATTAAAATTTGTAAAAAAATCCAAAAAAATCGAAGATTGTTTCAATTGAATTTGCTAAAATTTCGTTCATAAAAATTAAAATTTGTAAAAAAATCCAAAAAAATCGAAGATAGTTTCAATTAAATTTGCTAAAATTTCGTTCATAAAAATTAAAATTTGTAAAAAAATCCAAAAAAATCGAGGATAGTTTCAATTAAATTTGCTAAAATTTCGTGCATAAAAAATTAAATTTGAAAAAAAATAGAAGATAGTTTCAATTGAATTTGCTAAAATTTCTTTCTTAAAATTAAAATTTTTAAAAAAATCCAAAAAAATCGAAGATTGTTTCAATTGAATTTGCTAAAATTTCGTTCATAAAAATTAAAATTTTTAAAAAATCCCAAAAAAATCGAAGATAGTTTCAATTGAATTTGCTAAACTTTCGTTCATAAAAATTAAAATTTGTAAAAAAATCCACAAAAATTAAAGATAGTTTAAATTGAATTTGCTAAAATTTCGATCATAAAAATTAAAATTTGTAAATAATCTAAAAAAATCGAAGATAGTTCCGATTAAATTTGCTAAAATTTCGTTCATAAAATTTAAAATTTGTAAAAAATTTAAAAAAATCGAAGATATTTCCGATTAAATTTGCTAAAATTTCGTTCATAAAAATTAAAATTTTTGAAAAAATCCAAAAAAATCGAAGATAGTTTCAATTGAATTTGCTAAAATTTCGTTCATAAAAATTAAAATTTGTAAAAAAATCCAAAAAAATCGAAGATTGTTTCAATTGAATTTGCTAAAATTTCGTTCATAAAAATTAAAATTTTTAAAAAATCCAAAAAAATCGAAGATAGTTTCAATTGAATTTGCTAAAATTTCGTTCATAAAAATTAAAATTTGTAACAAATCCACAAAAATTGAAGATAGTTTCAATTCAATTTGCTAAAATTTCGTTCATAAAAATTAAAATTTGTAAAAAAATCCAAAAAAATCGAAGATTGTTTCAATTGAATTTGCTAAAATTTCGTTCATAAAAATTAAAATTTGTAAAAAAATCCAAAAAAATCGAAGATAGTTTCAATTCAATTTGCTAAAATTTCGATCATAAAAATTAAAATTTGTAAAAAATTTAAAAAAATCGAAGATAGTTCCGATTAAATTTGCTAAAATTTTGTTCATAAAAATTAAAATTTGTAAAAAATTTCAAAAAAATCGAAGATAGTTTCAATTAAATTTGCTAAAATTTCGTTCATAAAAATTAAAATATTTAAAAAAATCCAAAAAAATCGAAGATAGTTTCAACTGAATTTGCTAAAATTTCGTTCATAAAAATTAAAATTTGTAAAAAAATCCAAAAAAATCGAGGATAGTTTCAATTAAATTTGCTAAAATTTCGTGCATAAAAAATAAAATTTGAAAAAAAATCGAAGATAGTTTCAATTGAATTTGCTAAAATTTCTTTCTTAAAATTAAAATTTTTAAAAAAATCCAAAAAAATCGAAGAATGTTTCAATTGAATTTGCTAAAATTTCGTTCATAAAAATTAAAATTTTTAAAAAATCCAAAAAAATTGAAGATAGTTTCAATTGAATTTGCTAAAATTTCGTTCATAAAAATTAAAATTTTTAAAAAATCCACAAAAATTAAAGATAGTTTAAATTGAATTTGCTAAAATTTCGATCATAAAAATTAAAATTTGTAAATAATCTAAAAAAATCGAAGATAGTTCCGATTAAATTTGCTAAAATTTCGTTCATAAAAATTAAAATTTGTAAAAAATTTAAAAAAATCGAAGATAGTTCCGATTAAATTTGCTAAAATTTCGTTCATAAAAATTAAAATTTTTGAAAAAATCCAAAAAAATCGAAGATAGTTTCAATTGAATTTGCTAAAATTTCGTTCATAAAAATTAAAATTTGTAAAAAAATCCAAAAAAATCGAAGATTGTTTCAATTGAATTTGCTAAAATTTCGTACATAAAAATTAAAATTTTTAAAAAATCCAAAAAAATCGAAGATAGTTTCAATTGAATTTGCTAAAATTTCGTTCATAAAAATTAAAATTTGTAAAAAATCCACAAAAATTGAAGATAGTTTCAATTGAATTTGCTAAAATTTCGATCATAAAAATTAAAATTTGTAAAAAATTTAAAAAAATCGAAGATAGTTCCGATTAAATTTGCTAAAATTTTGTTCATAAAAATTAAAATTTGTAAAAAATTTCAAAAAAATCGAAGATAGTTTCAATTAAATTTGCTAAAATTTCGTTCATAAAAATTAAAATATTTAAAAAAATCCAAAAAAATCGAAGATAGTTTCAACTGAATTCGCTAAAATTTCGTTCATAAAAATTAAAATTTGTAAAAAAATTCAATAAAATCGAAGATAGTTTCAATTAAATTTGCTAAAATTTCGTTCATAAAAATTAAAATATTTAAAAAAATCCAAAAAAATCGAAGATAGTTTTAATTGAATTTGCTAAAATTTCGTTCATAAAAATTAAAATTTGTAAAAAAATCCAAAAAAATCGAAGATAGTTTCAATTAAATTTGCTAAAATTTCGTTCATAAAAATTAAAATATGTAAAAAATCCAAAAAAATCGAAGATAGTTTCAATTAAATTTGCTAAAATTTCGTTCATAAAAATTAAAATTTTTTAAAAAATATACAAAAATCGAAGATAGTTTCAATTGAATTTGCTAAAATTTCGATCATAAAAATTAAAATTTGTAAAAAATCCAAAAAAATCGAAGATAGTTCCGATTAAATTTGCTAAAATTTCGTTCATAAAAATTAAAATTTGTAAAAAAATCCAAAAAAATCGAAGATAGTTTCAATTAAATTTGCTAAAATTTCGATCATAAAAATTAAAATTTTTGAAAAAATCCAAAAAAATCGAGGATAGTTTCAATTAAATTTGCTAAAATTTCGTGCATAAAAAATAAAATTTGAAAAAAAATCCAAAAAATCGAAGATAGTTCCGATTAAATTTGCTAAAATTTCGTTCATAAAAATTAAAATTTGTAAAAAAATCGAAGATAGTTTCAATTGAATTTGCTAAAATTTCGTTCATAAAAATTAAAATTTGTGAAAAATTCAAAAAAATCGAAGATAGTTTCAATTAAATTTGCTAAAATTTCGTTCATAAAAATTAAAATATGTAAAAAATCCAAAAAAATCGAAGATAGTTTCAATTAAATTTGCTAAAATTTCGTTCATAAAAATTAAAATTTTTAAAAAATCCCAAAAAAATCGAAGATAGTTTCAATTGAATTTGCTAAACTTTCGTTCATAAAAATTAAAATTTGTAAAAAAATCCACAAAAATTAAAGATAGTTTAAATTGAATTTGCTAAAATTTCGATCATAAAAATTAAAATTTGTAAATAATCTAAAAAAATCGAAGATAGTTCCGATTAAATTTGCTAAAATTTCGTTCATAAAATTTAAAATTTGTAAAAAATTTAAAAAAATCGAAGATATTTCCGATTAAATTTGCTAAAATTTCGTTCATAAAAATTAAAATTTTTGAAAAAATCCAAAAAAATCGAAGATAGTTTCAATTGAATTTGCTAAAATTTCGTTCATAAAAATTAAAATTTGTAAAAAAATCCAAAAAAATCGAAGATTGTTTCAATTGAATTTGCTAAAATTTCGTTCATAAAAATTAAAATTTTTAAAAAATCCAAAAAAATCGAAGATAGTTTCAATTGAATTTGCTAAAATTTCGTTCATAAAAATTAAAATTTGTAACAAATCCACAAAAATTGAAGATAGTTTCAATTCAATTTGCTAAAATTTCGATCATAAAAATTAAAATTTGTAAAAAATTTAAAAAAATCGAAGATAGTTCCGATTAAATTTGCTAAAATTTTGTTCATAAAAATTAAAATTTGTAAAAAATTTCAAAAAAATCGAAGATAGTTTCAATTAAATTTGCTAAAATTTCGTTCCTAAAAATTAAAATATTTAAAAAAATCCAAAAAAATCGAAGATAGTTTCAACTGAATTTGCTAAAATTTCGTTCATAAAAATTAAAATTTGTAAAAAAATCCAAAAAAATCGAGGATAGTTTCAATTAAATTTGCTAAAATTTCGTGCACAAAAAATAAAATTTGAAAAAAAATCGAAGATAGTTTCAATTGAATTTGCTAAAATTTCTTTCTTAAAATTAAAATTTTTAAAAAAATCCAAAAAAATCGAAGAATGTTTCAATTGAATTTGCTAAAATTTCGTTCATAAAAATTAAAATTTTTAAAAAATCCAAAAAAATTGAAGATAGTTTCAATTGAATTTGCTAAAATTTCGTTCATAAAAATTAAAATTTTTAAAAAATCCACAAAAATTAAAGATAGTTTCAATTGAATTTGCTAAAATTTCGATCATAAAAATTAAAATTTGTAAAAAATCCAAAAAAATCGAAGATAGTTCCGATTAAATTTGCTAAAATTTCGTTCATAAAAATTAAAATTTGTAAAAAATCCACAAAAATTGAAGATAGTTTCAATTGAATTTGCTATAATTTCGATCATAAAAATTAAAATTTGTAAAAAATTTAAAAAAATCGAAGATAGTTCCGATTAAATTTGCTAAAATTTTGTTCATAAAAATTAAAATTTGTAAAAAATTTCAAAAAAATCGAAGATAGTTTCAATTAAATTTGCTAAAATTTCGTTCATAAAAATTAAAATATTTAAAAAAATCCAAAAAAATCGAAGATAGTTTCAATTGAATTTGCTAAACTTTCGTTCATAAAAATTAAAATTTGTAAAAAAATCCACAAAAATTAAAGATAGTTTAAATTGAATTTGCTAAAATTTCGATCATAAAAATTAAAATTTGTAAATAATCTAAAAAAATCGAAGATAGTTCCGATTAAATTTGCTAAAATTTCGTTCATAAAATTTAAAATTTGTAAAAAATTTTAAAAAATCGAAGATATTTCCGATTAAATTTGCTAAAATTTCGTTCATAAAAATTAAAATTTTTGAAAAAATCCAAAAAAATCGAAGATAGTTTCAATTAAATTTGCTAAAATTTCGTTCATAAAAATTAAAATTTGTAAAAAAATCCAAAAAAATCGAAGATTGTTTCAATTGAATTTGCTAAAATTTCGTTCATAAAAATTAAAATTTGTAAAAAAATCCAAAAAAATCGAAGATAGTTTCAATTAAATTTGCTAAAATTTCGTTCATAAAAATTAAAATTTGTAAAAAAATCCAAAAAAATCGAGGATAGTTTCAATTAAATTTGCTAAAATTTCGTGCATAAAAAATTAAATTTGAAAAAAAATAGAAGATAGTTTCAATTGAATTTGCTAAAATTTCTTTCTTAAAATTAAAATTTTTAAAAAAATCCAAAAAAATCGAAGATTGTTTCAATTGAATTTGCTAAAATTTCGTTCATAAAAATTAAAATTTTTAAAAAATCCCAAAAAAATCGAAGATAGTTTCAATTGAATTTGCTAAACTTTCGTTCATAAAAATTAAAATTTGTAAAAAAATCCACAAAAATTAAAGATAGTTTAAATTGAATTTGCTAAAATTTCGATCATAAAAATTAAAATTTGTAAATAATCTAAAAAAATCGAAGATAGTTCCGATTAAATTTGCTAAAATTTCGTTCATAAAATTTAAAATTTGTAAAAAATTTAAAAAAATCGAAGATATTTCCGATTAAATTTGCTAAAATTTCGTTCATAAAAATTAAAATTTTTGAAAAAATCCAAAAAAATCGAAGATAGTTTCAATTAAATTTGCTAAAATTTCGTTCATAAAAATTAAAATATTTAAAAAAATCCAAAAAAATCGAAGATAGTTTCAACTGAATTTGCTAAAATTTCGTTCATAAAAATTAAAATTTGTAAAAAAATCCAAAAAAATCGAGGATAGTTTCAATTAAATTTGCTAAAATTTCGTGCACAAAAAATAAAATTTGAAAAAAAATCGAAGATAGTTTCAATTGAATTTGCTAAAATTTCTTTCTTAAAATTAAAATTTTTAAAAAAATCCAAAAAAATCGAAGAATGTTTCAATTGAATTTGCTAAAATTTCGTTCATAAAAATTAAAATTTTTAAAAAATCCAAAAAAATTGAAGATAGTTTCAATTGAATTTGCTAAAATTTCGTTCATAAAAATTAAAATTTTTAAAAAATCCACAAAAATTAAAGATAGTTTAAATTGAATTTGCTAAAATTTCGATCATAAAAATTAAAATTTGTAAATAATCTAAAAAAATCGAAGATAGTTCCGATTAAATTTGCTAAAATTTCGTTCATAAAAATTAAAATTTGTAAAAAATTTAAAAAAATCGAAGATAGTTCCGATTAAATTTGCTAAAATTTCGTTCATAAAAATTAAAATTTTTGAAAAAATCCAAAAAAATCGAAGATAGTTTCAATTGAATTTGCTAAAATTTCGTTCATAAAAATTAAAATTTGTAAAAAAATCCAAAAAAATCGAAGATTGTTTCAATTGAATTTGCTAAAATTTCGTTCATAAAAATTAAAATTTTTAAAAAATCCAAAAAAATCGAAGATTGTTTCAATTGAATCTGCTAAAATTTCTTTCATAAAAATTAAAATTTGTAAAAAAATCCAAAAAAATCGAAGATAGTTTCAATTAAATTTGCTAAAATTTCGTTCATAAAAATTAAAATTTTTTTAAAAAATATACAAAAATCGAAGATAGTTTCAATTGAATTTGCTAAAATTTCGATCATAAAAATTAAAATTTGTAAAAAATCCAAAAAAATCGAAGATAGTTCCGATTAAATTTGCTAAAATTTCGTTCATAAAAATTAAAATTTTTGAAAAAATCCAAAAAAATCGAAGATTGTTTCAATTGAATTTGCAAAAAAAAACGTTCATAAAAATTAAAATTTTTAAAAAATCCAAAAAAATCGAAGATAGTTTCAATTGAATTTGCTAAAATTTCGTTCATAAAAATTAAAATTTGTAAAAAAATCCACAAAAATTGAAGATACTTTCAATTGAATTTGCTAAAATTTCGATCATAAAAATTAAAATTTGTAAAAACTCTAAAAAAATCGAAGATAGTTCCGATTAAATTTGCTAAAATTTCGTTCATAAAAATTAAAATTTGTAAAAAAATCCAAAAAAATCGAAGATAGTTTCAATTGAATTTGCTAAAATTTCGTTCATAAAAATTAAAATTTGTAAAAAAATCCAAAAAAATCGAAGATAGTTTCAATTCAATTTGCTAAAATTTCGATCATAAAAATTAAAATTTGTAAAAAATTTAAAAAAATCGAAGATAGTTCCGATTAAATTTGCTAAAATTTTGTTCATAAAAATTAAAATTTGTAAAAAATTTCAAAAAAATCGAAGATAGTTTCAATTAAATTTGCTAAAATTTCGTTCATAAAAATTAAAATATTTAAAAAAATCCAAAAAAATCGAAGATAGTTTCAACTGAATTTGCTAAAATTTCGTTCATAAAAATTAAAATTTGTAAAAAAATCCAAAAAAATCGAGAATAGTTTCAATTAAATTTGCTAAAATTTCGTGCATAAAAAATAAAATTTGAAAAAAAATCGAAGATAGTTTCAATTGAATTTGCTAAAATTTCTTTCTTAAAATTAAAATTTTTAAAAAAATCCAAAAAAATCGAAGAATGTTTCAATTGAATTTGCTAAAATTTCGTTCATAAAAATTAAAATTTTTAAAAAATCCAAAAAAATTTAAGATAGTTTCAATTGAATTTGCTAAAATTTCGTTCATAAAAATTAAAATTTTTAAAAAATCCACAAAAATTAAAGATAGTTTAAATTGAATTTGCTAAAATTTCGATCATAAAAATTAAAATTTGTAAATAATCTAAAAAAATCGAAGATAGTTCCGATTAAATTTGCTAAAATTTCGTTCATAAAAATTAAAATTTGTAAAAAATTTAAAAAAATCGAAGATAGTTCCGATTAAATTTGCTAAAATTTCGTTCATAAAAATTAAAATTTTTGAAAAAATCCAAAAAAATCGAAGATAGTTTCAATTGAATTTGCTAAAATTTCGTTCATAAAAATTAAAATTTGTAAAAAAATCCAAAAAAATCGAAGATTGTTTCAATTGAATTTGCTAAAATTTCGTACATAAAAATTAAAATTTTTAAAAAATCCAAAAAAATCGAAGATAGTTTCAATTGAATTTGCTAAAATTTCGTTCATAAAAATTAAAATTTGTAAAAAATCCACAAAAATTGAAGATAGTTTCAATTGAATTTGCTAAAATTTCGACCATAAAAATTAAAATTTGTAAAAAATTTAAAAAAATCGAAGATAGTTCCGATTAAATTTGCTAAAATTTTGTTCATAAAAATTAAAATTTGTAAAAAATTTCAAAAAAATCGAAGATAGTTTCAATTAAATTTGCTAAAATTTCGTTCATAAAAATTAAAATATTTAAAAAAATCCAAAAAAATCGAAGATAGTTTCAACTGAATTTGCTAAAATTTCGTTCATAAAAATTAAAATTTGTAAAAAAATCCAAAAAAATCGAAGATAGTTTCAATTAAATTTGCTAAAATTTCGATCATAAAAATTAAAATTTTTGAAAAAATCCAAAAAAATCGAGGATAGTTTCAATTAAATTTGCTAAAATTTCGTGCATAAAAAATAAAATTTGAAAAAAAATCCAAAAAATCGAAGATAGTTCCGATTAAATTTGCTAAAATTTCGTTCATAAAAATTAAAATTTGTAAAAAAATCGAAGATAGTTTCAATTGAATTTGCTAAAATTTCGTTCATAAAAATTAAAATTTGTGAAAAATTCAAAAAAATCGAAGATAGTTTCAATTAAATTTGCTAAAATTTCGTTCATAAAAATTAAAATATGTAAAAAATCCAAAAAAATCGAAGATCGTTTCAATTAAATTTGCTAAAATTTCGTTCATAAAAATTAAAATTTTTAAAAAATCCCAAAAAAATCGAAGATAGTTTCAATTGAATTTGCTAAACTTTCGTTCATAAAAATTAAAATTTGTAAAAAAATCCACAAAAATTAAAGATAGTTTAAATTGAATTTGCTAAAATTTCGATCATAAAAATTAAAATTTGTAAATAATCTAAAAAAATCGAAGATAGTTCCGATTAAATTTGCTAAAATTTCGTTCATAAAATTTAAAATTTGTAAAAAATTTAAAAAAATCGAAGATAGTTCCGATTAAATTTGCTAAAATTTCGTTCATAAAAATTAAAATTTTTGAAAAAATCCAAAAAAATCGAAGATAGTTTCAATTGAATTTGCTAAAATTTCGTTCATAAAAATTAAAATTTGTAAAAAAATCCAAAAAAATCGAAGATTGTTTCAATTGAATTTGCTAAAATTTCGTTCATAAAAATTAAAATTTTTAAAAAATCCAAAAAAATCGAAGATAGTTTCAATTGAATTTGCTAAAATTTCGTTCATAAAAATTAAAATTTGTAAAAAATCCACAAAAATTGAAGATAGTTTCAATTGAATTTGCTAAAATTTCGATCATAAAAATTAAAATTTGTAAAAAATCCAAAAAAATCGAAGATAGTTCCGATTAAATTTGCTAAAATTTCGTTCATAAAAATTAAAATTTGTAAAAAATCCACAAAAATTGAAGATAGTTTCAATTGAATTTGCTAAAATTTCGATCATAAAAATTAAAATTTGTAAAAAATTTAAAAAAATCGAAGATAGTTCCGATTAAATTTGCTAAAATTTTGTTCATAAAAATTAAAATTTGTAAAAAATTTCAAAAAAATCGAAGATAGTTTCAATTAAATTTGCTAAAATTTCGTTCATAAAAATTAAAATATTTAAAAAAATCCAAAAAAATCGAAGATAGTTTCAATTGAATTTGCTAAACTTTCGTTCATAAAAATTAAAATTTGTAAAAAAATCCACAAAAATTAAAGATAGTTTAAATTGAATTTGCTAAAATTTCGATCATAAAAATTAAAATTTGTAAATAATCTAAAAAAATCGAAGATAGTTCCGATTAAATTTGCTAAAATTTCGTTCATAAAATTTAAAATTTGTAAAAAATTTAAAAAAATCGAAGATATTTCCGATTAAATTTGCTAAAATTTCGTTCATAAAAATTAAAATTTTTGAAAAAATCCAAAAAAATCGAAGATAGTTTCAATTAAATTTGCTAAAATTTCGTTCATAAAAATTAAAATTTGTAAAAAAATCCAAAAAAATCGAAGATTGTTTCAATTGAATTTGCTAAAATTTCGTTCATAAAAATTAAAATTTGTAAAAAAATCCAAAAAAATCGAAGATAGTTTCAATTAAATTTGCTAAAATTTCGTTCATAAAAATTAAAATTTGTAAAAAAATCCAAAAAAATCGAGGATAGTTTCAATTAAATTTGCTAAAATTTCGTGCATAAAAAATTAAATTTGAAAAAAAATAGAAGATAGTTTCAATTGAATTTGCTAAAATTTCTTTCTTAAAATTAAAATTTTTAAAAAAATCCAAAAAAATCGAAGATTGTTTCAATTGAATTTGCTAAAATTTCGTTCATAAAAATTAAAATTTTTAAAAAATCCCAAAAAAATCGAAGATAGTTTCAATTGAATTTGCTAAACTTTCGTTCATAAAAATTAAAATTTGTAAAAAAATCCACAAAAATTAAAGATAGTTTAAATTGAATTTGCTAAAATTTCGATCATAAAAATTAAAATTTGTAAATAATCTAAAAAAATCGAAGATAGTTCCGATTAAATTTGCTAAAATTTCGTTCATAAAATTTAAAATTTGTAAAAAATTTAAAAAAATCGAAGATATTTCCGATTAAATTTGCTAAAATTTCGTTCATAAAAATTAAAATTTTTGAAAAAATCCAAAAAAATCGAAGATAGTTTCAATTGAATTTGCTAAAATTTCGTTCATAAAAATTAAAATTTGTAAAAAAATCCAAAAAAATCGAAGATTGTTTCAATTGAATTTGCTAAAATTTCGTTCATAAAAATTAAAATTTTTAAAAAATCCAAAAAAATCGAAGATAGTTTCAATTGAATTTGCTAAAATTTCGTTCATAAAAATTAAAATTTGTAACAAATCCACAAAAATTGAAGATAGTTTCAATTCAATTTGCTAAAATTTCGTTCATAAAAATTAAAATTTGTAAAAAAATCCAAAAAAATCGAAGATTGTTTCAATTGAATTTGCTAAAATTTCGTTCATAAAAATTAAAATTTGTAAAAAAATCCAAAAAAATCGAAGATAGTTTCAATTCAATTTGCTAAAATTTCGATCATAAAAATTAAAATTTGTAAAAAATTTAAAAAAATCGAAGATAGTTCCGATTAAATTTGCTAAAATTTTGTTCATAAAAATTAAAATTTGTAAAAAATTTCAAAAAAATCGAAGATAGTTTCAATTAAATTTGCTAAAATTTCGTTCATAAAAATTAAAATATTTAAAAAAATCCAAAAAAATCGAAGATAGTTTCAACTGAATTTGCTAAAATTTCGTTCATAAAAATTAAAATTTGTAAAAAAATCCAAAAAAATCGAGGATAGTTTCAATTAAATTTGCTAAAATTTCGTGCATAAAAAATAAAATTTGAAAAAAAATCGAAGATAGTTTCAATTGAATTTGCTAAAATTTCTTTCTTAAAATTAAAATTTTTAAAAAAATCCAAAAAAATCGAAGAATGTTTCAATTGAATTTGCTAAAATTTCGTTCATAAAAATTAAAATTTTTAAAAAATCCAAAAAAATTGAAGATAGTTTCAATTGAATTTGCTAAAATTTCGTTCATAAAAATTAAAATTTTTAAAAAATCCACAAAAATTAAAGATAGTTTAAATTGAATTTGCTAAAATTTCGATCATAAAAATTAAAATTTGTAAATAATCTAAAAAAATCGAAGATAGTTCCGATTAAATTTGCTAAAATTTCGTTCATAAAAATTAAAATTTGTAAAAAATTTAAAAAAATCGAAGATAGTTCCGATTAAATTTGCTAAAATTTCGTTCATAAAAATTAAAATTTTTGAAAAAATCCAAAAAAATCGAAGATAGTTTCAATTGAATTTGCTAAAATTTCGTTCATAAAAATTAAAATTTGTAAAAAAATCCAAAAAAATCGAAGATTGTTTCAATTGAATTTGCTAAAATTTCGTACATAAAAATTAAAATTTTTAAAAAATCCAAAAAAATCGAAGATAGTTTCAATTGAATTTGCTAAAATTTCGTTCATAAAAATTAAAATTTGTAAAAAATCCACAAAAATTGAAGATAGTTTCAATTGAATTTGCTAAAATTTCGATCATAAAAATTAAAATTTGTAAAAAATTTAAAAAAATCGAAGATAGTTCCGATTAAATTTGCTAAAATTTTGTTCATAAAAATTAAAATTTGTAAAAAATTTCAAAAAAATCGAAGATAGTTTCAATTAAATTTGCTAAAATTTCGTTCATAAAAATTAAAATATTTAAAAAAATCCAAAAAAATCGAAGATAGTTTCAACTGAATTTGCTAAAATTTCGTTCATAAAAATTAAAATTTGTAAAAAAATTCAATAAAATCGAAGATAGTTTCAATTAAATTTGCTAAAATTTCGTTCATAAAAATTAAAATATTTAAAAAAATCCAAAAAAATCGAAGATAGTTTTAATTGAATTTGCTAAAATTTCGTTCATAAAAATTAAAATTTGTAAAAAAATCCAAAAAAATCGAAGATAGTTTCAATTAAATTTGCTAAAATTTCGTTCATAAAAATTAAAATATGTAAAAAATCCAAAAAAATCGAAGATAGTTTCAATTAAATTTGCTAAAATTTCGTTCATAAAAATTAAAATTTTTTAAAAAATATACAAAAATCGAAGATAGTTTCAATTGAATTTGCTAAAATTTCGATCATAAAAATTAAAATTTGTAAAAAATCCAAAAAAATCGAAGATAGTTCCGATTAAATTTGCTAAAATTTCGTTCATAAAAATTAAAATTTGTAAAAAAATCCAAAAAAATCGAAGATAGTTTCAATTAAATTTGCTAAAATTTCGATCATAAAAATTAAAATTTTTGAAAAAATCCAAAAAAATCGAGGATAGTTTCAATTAAATTTGCTAAAATTTCGTGCATAAAAAATAAAATTTGAAAAAAAATCCAAAAAATCGAAGATAGTTCCGATTAAATTTGCTAAAATTTCGTTCATAAAAATTAAAATTTGTAAAAAAATCGAAGATAGTTTCAATTGAATTTGCTAAAATTTCGTTCATAAAAATTAAAATTTGTGAAAAATTCAAAAAAATCGAAGATAGTTTCAATTAAATTTGCTAAAATTTCGTTCATAAAAATTAAAATATGTAAAAAATCCAAAAAAATCGAAGATCGTTTCAATTAAATTTGCTAAAATTTCGTTCATAAAAATTAAAATTTTTAAAAAATCCCAAAAAAATCGAAGATAGTTTCAATTGAATTTGCTAAACTTTCGTTCATAAAAATTAAAATTTGTAAAAAAATCCACAAAAATTGAAGATAGTTTCAATTGAATTTGCTAAAATTTCGATCATAAAAATTAAAATTTGTAAAAAATTTAAAAAAATCGAAGATAGTTCCGATTAAATTTGCTAAAATTTTGTTCATAAAAATTAAAATTTGTAAAAAATTTCAAAAAAATCGAAGATAGTTTCAATTAAATTTGCTAAAATTTCGTTCATAAAAATTAAAATATTTAAAAAAATCCAAAAAAATCGAAGATAGTTTCAACTGAATTTGCTAAAATTTCGTTCATAAAAATTAAAATTTGTAAAAAAATTCAATAAAATCGAAGATAGTTTCAATTAAATTTGCTAAAATTTCGTTCATAAAAATTAAAATATTTAAAAAAATCCAAAAAAATCGAAGATAGTTTTAATTGAATTTGCTAAAATTTCGTTCATAAAAATTAAAATTTGTAAAAAAATCCAAAAAAATCGAAGATAGTTTCAATTAAATTTGCTAAAATTTCGTTCATAAAAATTAAAATATGTAAAAAATCCAAAAAAATCGAAGATAGTTTCAATTAAATTTGCTAAAATTTCGTTCATAAAAATTAAAATTTTTTAAAAAATATACAAAAATCGAAGATAGTTTCAATTGAATTTGCTAAAATTTCGATCATAAAAATTAAAATTTGTAAAAAATCCAAAAAAATCGAAGATAGTTCCGATTAAATTTGCTAAAATTTCGTTCATAAAAATTAAAATTTGTAAAAAAATCCAAAAAAATCGAAGATAGTTTCAATTAAATTTGCTAAAATTTCGATCATAAAAATTAAAATTTTTGAAAAAATCCAAAAAAATCGAGGATAGTTTCAATTAAATTTGCTAAAATTTCGTGCATAAAAAATAAAATTTGAAAAAAAATCCAAAAAATCGAAGATAGTTCCGATTAAATTTGCTAAAATTTCGTTCATAAAAATTAAAATTTGTAAAAAAATCGAAGATAGTTTCAATTGAATTTGCTAAAATTTCGTTCATAAAAATTAAAATTTGTGAAAAATTCAAAAAAATCGAAGATAGTTTCAATTAAATTTGCTAAAATTTCGTTCATAAAAATTAAAATATGTAAAAAATCCAAAAAAATCGAAGATCGTTTCAATTAAATTTGCTAAAATTTCGTTCATAAAAATTAAAATTTTTAAAAAATCCCAAAAAAATCGAAGATAGTTTCAATTGAATTTGCTAAACTTTCGTTCATAAAAATTAAAATTTGTAAAAAAATCCACAAAAATTAAAGATAGTTTAAATTGAATTTGCTAAAATTTCGATCATAAAAATTAAAATTTGTAAATAATCTAAAAAAATCGAAGATAGTTCCGATTAAATTTGCTAAAATTTCGTTCATAAAATTTAAAATTTGTAAAAAATTTAAAAAAATCGAAGATATTTCCGATTAAATTTGCTAAAATTTCGTTCATAAAAATTAAAATTTTTGAAAAAATCCAAAAAAATCGAAGATAGTTTCAATTGAATTTGCTAAAATTTCGTTCATAAAAATTAAAATTTGTAAAAAAATCCAAAAAAATCGAAGATTGTTTCAATTGAATTTGCTAAAATTTCGTTCATAAAAATTAAAATTTGTAAAAAAATCCAAAAAAATCGAAGATAGTTTCAATTAAATTTGCTAAAATTTCGTTCATAAAAATTAAAATTTGTAAAAAAATCCAAAAAAATCGAGGATAGTTTCAATTAAATTTGCTAAAATTTCGTGCATAAAAAATTAAATTTGAAAAAAAATAGAAGATAGTTTCAATTGAATTTGCTAAAATTTCTTTCTTAAAATTAAAATTTTTAAAAAAATCCAAAAAAATCGAAGATTGTTTCAATTGAATTTGCTAAAATTTCGTTCATAAAAATTAAAATTTTTAAAAAATCCCAAAAAAATCGAAGATAGTTTCAATTGAATTTGCTAAACTTTCGTTCATAAAAATTAAAATTTGTAAAAAAATCCACAAAAATTAAAGATAGTTTAAATTGAATTTGCTAAAATTTCGATCATAAAAATTAAAATTTGTAAATAATCTAAAAAAATCGAAGATAGTTCCGATTAAATTTGCTAAAATTTCGTTCATAAAATTTAAAATTTGTAAAAAATTTAAAAAAATCGAAGATATTTCCGATTAAATTTGCTAAAATTTCGTTCATAAAAATTAAAATTTTTGAAAAAATCCAAAAAAATCGACGATAGTTTCAATTGAATTTGCTAAAATTTCGTTCATAAAAATTAAAATTTGTAAAAAAATCCAAAAAAATCGAAGATTGTTTCAATTGAATTTGCTAAAATTTCGTTCATAAAAATTAAAATTTTTAAAAAATCCAAAAAAATCGAAGATAGTTTCAATTGAATTTGCTAAAATTTCGTTCATAAAAATTAAAATTTGTAACAAATCCACAAAAATTGAAGATAGTTTCAATTCAATTTGCTAAAATTTCGATCATAAAAATTAAAATTTGTAAATAATCTAAAAAAATCGAAGATAGTTCCGATTAAATTTGCTAAAATTTCGTTCATAAAATTTAAAATTTGTAAAAAATTTAAAAAAATCGAAGATATTTCCGATTAAATTTGCTAAAATTTCGTTCATAAAAATTAAAATTTTTGAAAAAATCCAAAAAAATCGAAGATAGTTTCAATTGAATTTGCTAAAATTTCGTTCATAAAAATTAAAATTTGTAAAAAAATCCAAAAAAATCGAAGATTGTTTCAATTGAATTTGCTAAAATTTCGTTCATAAAAATTAAAATTTTTAAAAAATCCAAAAAAATCGAAGATAGTTTCAATTGAATTTGCTAAAATTTCGTTCATAAAAATTAAAATTTGTAACAAATCCACAAAAATTGAAGATAGTTTCAATTCAATTTGCTAAAATTTCGTTCATAAAAATTAAAATTTGTAAAAAATTTAAAAAAATCGAAGATAGTTCCGATTAAATTTGCTAAAATTTCGTTCATAAAAATTAAAATTTTTGAAAAAATCCAAAAAAATCGAAGATAGTTTCAATTGAATTTGCTAAAATTTCGTTCATAAAAATTAAAATTTGTAAAAAAATCCAAAAAAATCGAAGATTGTTTCAATTGAATTTGCTAAAATTTCGTACATAAAAATTAAAATTTTTAAAAAATCCAAAAAAATCGAAGATAGTTTCAATTGAATTTGCTAAAATTTCGTTCATAAAAATTAAAATTTGTAAAAAATCCACAAAAATTGAAGATAGTTTCAATTGAATTTGCTAAAATTTCGATCATAAAAATTAAAATTTGTAAAAAATTTAAAAAAATCGAAGATAGTTCCGATTAAATTTGCTAAAATTTTGTTCATAAAAATTAAAATTTGTAAAAAATTTCAAAAAAATCGAAGATAGTTTCAATTAAATTTGCTAAAATTTCGTTCATAAAAATTAAAATATTTAAAAAAATCCAAAAAAATCGAAGATAGTTTCAACTGAATTTGCTAAAATTTCGTTCATAAAAATTAAAATTTGTAAAAAAATTCAATAAAATCGAAGATAGTTTCAATTAAATTTGCTAAAATTTCGTTCATAAAAATTAAAATATTTAAAAAAATCCAAAAAAATCGAAGATAGTTTTAATTGAATTTGCTAAAATTTCGTTCATAAAAATTAAAATTTGTAAAAAAATCCAAAAAAATCGAAGATAGTTTCAATTAAATTTGCTAAAATTTCGTTCATAAAAATTAAAATATGTAAAAAATCCAAAAAAATCGAAGATAGTTTCAATTAAATTTGCTAAAATTTCGTTCATAAAAATTAAAATTTTTTAAAAAATATACAAAAATCGAAGATAGTTTCAATTGAATTTGCTAAAATTTCGATCATAAAAATTAAAATTTGTAAAAAATCCAAAAAAATCGAAGATAGTTCCGATTAAATTTGCTAAAATTTCGTTCATAAAAATTAAAATTTGTAAAAAAATCCAAAAAATCGAAGATAGTTTCAATTAAATTTGCTAAAATTTCGATCATAAAAATTAAAATTTTTGAAAAAATCCAAAAAAATCGAGGATAGTTTCAATTAAATTTGCTAAAATTTCGTGCATAAAAAATAAAATTTGAAAAAAAATCGAAGATAGTTCCGATTAAATTTGCTAAAATTTCGTTCATAAAAATTAAAATTTGTAAAAAAATCGAAGATAGTTTCAATTGAATTTGCTAAAATTTCGTTCATAAAAATTAAAATTTGTGAAAAATTCAAAAAAATCGAAGATAGTTTCAATTAAATTTGCTAAAATTTCGTTCATAAAAATTAAAATATGTAAAAAATCCAAAAAAATCGAAGATCGTTTCAATTAAATTTGCTAAAATTTCGTTCATAAAAATTAAAATTTTTAAAAAATCCCAAAAAAATCGAAGATAGTTTCAATTGAATTTGCTAAACTTTCGTTCATAAAAATTAAAATTTGTAAAAAAATCCACAAAAATTAAAGATAGTTTAAATTGAATTTGCTAAAATTTCGATCATAAAAATTAAAATTTGTAAATAATCTAAAAAAATCGAAGATAGTTCCGATTAAATTTGCTAAAATTTCGTTCATAAAATTTAAAATTTGTAAAAAATTTAAAAAAATCGAAGATATTTCCGATTAAATTTGCTAAAATTTCGTTCATAAAAATTAAAATTTTTGAAAAAATCCAAAAAAATCGAAGATAGTTTCAATTGAATTTGCTAAAATTTCGTTCATAAAAATTAAAATTTGTAAAAAAATCCAAAAAAATCGAAGATTGTTTCAATTTTTTTTGCTAAAATTTCGTTCATAAAAATTAAAATTTGTAAAAAAATCCAAAAAAATCGAAGATAGTTTCAATTAAATTTGCTAAAATTTCGTTCATAAAAATTAAAATTTGTAAAAAAATCCAAAAAAATCGAGGATAGTTTCAATTAAATTTGCTAAAATTTCGTGCATAAAAAATTAAATTTGAAAAAAAATAGAAGATAGTTTCAATTGAATTTGCTAAAATTTCTTTCTTAAAATTAAAATTTTTAAAAAAATCCAAAAAAATCGAAGATTGTTTCAATTGAATTTGCTAAAATTTCGTTCATAAAAATTAAAATTTTTAAAAAATCCCAAAAAAATCGAAGATAGTTTCAATTGAATTTGCTAAACTTTCGTTCATAAAAATTAAAATTTGTAAAAAAATCCACAAAAATTAAAGATAGTTTAAATTGAATTTGCTAAAATTTCGATCATAAAAATTAAAATATTTAAAAAAATCCAAAAAAATCGAAGATAGTTTTAATTGAATTTGTAAAATTTCGTTCATAAAAATTAAAATTTGTAAAAAAATCCAAAAAAATCGAAGAAAGTTTCAATTAAATTTGCTAAAATTTCGTTCATAAAAATTAAAATATGTAAAAAATCCAAAAAAATCGAAGATAGTTTCAATTAAATTTGCTAAAATTTCGTTCATAAAAATTAAAATTTTTTAAAAAATATACAAAAATCGAAGATAGTTTCAATTGAATTTGCTAAAATTTCGATCATAAAAATTAAAATTTGTAAAAAATCCAAAAAAATCGAAGATAGTTCCGATTAAATTTGCTAAAATTTCGTTCATAAAAATTAAAATTTGTAAAAAAATCGAAGATAGTTTCAATTAAATTTGCTAAAATTTCGATCATAAAAATTAAAATTTTTGAAAAAATCCAAAAAAATCGAGGATAGTTTCAATTAAATTTGCTAAAATTTCGTGCATAAAAAATAAAATTTGAAAAAAAATCCAAAAAATCGAAGATAGTTCCGATTAAATTTGCTAAAATTTCGTTCATAAAAATTAAAATTTGTAAAAAAATCGAAGATAGTTTCAATTAAATTTGCTAAAATTTCGTTCATAAAAATTAAAATTTGTGAAAAATTCAAAAAAATCGAAGATAGTTTCAATTAAATTTGCTAAAATTTCGTTCATAAAAATTAAAATATGTAAAAAATCCAAAAAAATCGAAGATCGTTTCAATTAAATTTGCTAAAATTTCGTTCATAAAAATTAAAATTTTTAAAAAATCCCAAAAAAATCGAAGATAGTTTCAATTGAATTTGCTAAACTTTCGTTCATAAAAATTAAAATTTGTAAAAAAATCCACAAAAATTAAAGATAGTTTAAATTGAATTTGCTAAAATTTCGATCATAAAAATTAAAATTTGTAAATAATCTAAAAAAATCGAAGATAGTTCCGATTAAATTTGCTAAAATTTCGTTCATAAAATTTAAAATTTGTAAAAAATTTAAAAAAATCGAAGATATTTCCGATTAAATTTGCTAAAATTTCGTTCATAAAAATTAAAATTTTTGAAAAAATCCAAAAAAATCGAAGATAGTTTCAATTGAATTTGCTAAAATTTCGTTCATAAAAATTAAAATTTGTAAAAAAATCCAAAAAAATCGAAGATTGTTTCAATTGAATTTGCTAAAATTTCGTTCATAAAAATTAAAATTTGTAAAAAAATCCAAAAAAATCGAAGATAGTTTCAATTAAATTTGCTAAAATTTCGTTCATAAAAATTAAAATTTGTAAAAAAATCCAAAAAAATCGAGGATAGTTTCAATTAAATTTGCTAAAATTTCGTGCATAAAAAATTAAATTTGAAAAAAAATAGAAGATAGTTTCAATTGAATTTGCTAAAATTTCTTTCTTAAAATTAAAATTTTTAAAAAAATCCAAAAAAATCGAAGATTGTTTCAATTGAATTTGCTAAAATTTCGTTCATAAAAATTAAAATTTTTAAAAAATCCCAAAAAAATCGAAGATAGTTTCAATTGAATTTGCTAAACTTTCGTTCATAAAAATTAAAATTTGTAAAAAAATCCACAAAAATTAAAGATAGTTTAAATTGAATTTGCTAAAATTTCGATCATAAAAATTAAAATTTGTAAATAATCTAAAAAAATCGAAGATAGTTCCGATTAAATTTGCTAAAATTTCGTTCATAAAATTTAAAATTTGTAAAAAATTTAAAAAAATCGAAGATATTTCCGATTAAATTTGCTAAAATTTCGTTCATAAAAATTAAAATTTTTGAAAAAATCCAAAAAAATCGAAGATAGTTTCAATTGAATTTGCTAAAATTTCGTTCATAAAAATTAAAATTTGTAAAAAAATCCAAAAAAATCGAAGATTGTTTCAATTGAATTTGCTAAAATTTCGTTCATAAAAATTAAAATTTTTAAAAAATCCAAAAAAATCGAAGATAGTTTCAATTGAATTTGCTAAAATTTCGTTCATAAAAATTAAAATTTGTAACAAATCCACAAAAATTGAAGATAGTTTCAATTCAATTTGCTAAAATTTCGATCATAAAAATTAAAATTTGTAAATAATCTAAAAAAATCGAAGATAGTTCCGATTAAATTTGCTAAAATTTCGTTCATAAAATTTAAAATTTGTAAAAAATTTAAAAAAATCGAAGATATTTCCGATTAAATTTGCTAAAATTTCGTTCATAAAAATTAAAATTTTTGAAAAAATCCAAAAAAATCGAAGATAGTTTCAATTGAATTTGCTAAAATTTCGTTCATAAAAATTAAAATTTGTAAAAAAATCCAAAAAAATCGAAGATTGTTTCAATTGAATTTGCTAAAATTTCGTTCATAAAAATTAAAATTTTTAAAAAATCCAAAAAAATCGAAGATAGTTTCAATTAAATTTGCTAAAATTTCGTTCATAAAAATTAAAATTTGTAAAAAAATCCAAAAAAATCGAGGATAGTTTCAATTAAATTTGCTAAAATTTCGTGCATAAAAAATTAAATTTGAAAAAAAATAGAAGATAGTTTCAATTGAATTTGCTAAAATTTCTTTCTTAAAATTAAAATTTTTAAAAAAATCCAAAAAAATCGAAGATTGTTTCAATTGAATTTGCTAAAATTTCGTTCATAAAAATTAAAATTTTTAAAAAATCCAAAAAAATCGAAGATAGTTTCAATTGAATTTGCTAAAATTTCGTTCATAAAAATTAAAATTTGTAACAAATCCACAAAAATTGAAGATAGTTTCAATTCAATTTGCTAAAATTTCGATCATAAAAATTAAAATTTGTAAATAATCTAAAAAAATCGAAGATAGTTCCGATTAAATTTGCTAAAATTTCGTTCATAAAATTTAAAATTTGTAAAAAATTTAAAAAAATCGAAGATATTTCCGATTAAATTTGCTAAAATTTCGTTCATAAAAATTAAAATTTTTGAAAAAATCCAAAAAAATCGAAGATAGTTTCAATTGAATTTGCTAAAATTTCGTTCATAAAAATTAAAATTTGTAAAAAAATCCAAAAAAATCGAAGATTGTTTCAATTGAATTTGCTAAAATTTCGTTCATAAAAATTAAAATTTTTAAAAAATCCAAAAAAATCGAAGATAGTTTCAATTGAATTTGCTAAAATTTCGTTCATAAAAATTAAAATTTGTAACAAATCCACAAAAATTGAAGATAGTTTCAATTCAATTTGCTAAAATTTCGTTCATAAAAATTAAAATTTGTAAAAAATTTAAAAAAATCGAAGATAGTTCCGATTAAATTTGCTAAAATTTCGTTCATAAAAATTAAAATTTTTGAAAAAATCCAAAAAAATCGAAGATAGTTTCAATTGAATTTGCTAAAATTTCGTTCATAAAAATTAAAATTTGTAAAAAAATCCAAAAAAATCGAAGATTGTTTCAATTGAATTTGCTAAAATTTCGTACATAAAAATTAAAATTTTTAAAAAATCCAAAAAAATCGAAGATAGTTTCAATTGAATTTGCTAAAATTTCGTTCATAAAAATTAAAATTTGTAAAAAATCCACAAAAATTGAAGATAGTTTCAATTGAATTTGCTAAAATTTCGATCATAAAAATTAAAATTTGTAAAAAATTTAAAAAAATCGAAGATAGTTCCGATTAAATTTGCTAAAATTTTGTTCATAAAAATTAAAATTTGTAAAAAATTTCAAAAAAATCGAAGATAGTTTCAATTAAATTTGCTAAAATTTCGTTCATAAAAATTAAAATATTTAAAAAAATCCAAAAAAATCGAAGATAGTTTCAACTGAATTTGCTAAAATTTCGTTCATAAAAATTAAAATTTGTAAAAAAATTCAATAAAATCGAAGATAGTTTCAATTAAATTTGCTAAAATTTCGTTCATAAAAATTAAAATATTTAAAAAAATCCAAAAAAATCGAAGATAGTTTTAATTGAATTTGCTAAAATTTCGTTCATAAAAATTAAAATTTGTAAAAGAATCCAAAAAAATCGAAGATAGTTTCAATTCAATTTGCTAAAATTTCGTTCATAAAAATTAAAATATGTAAAAAATCCAAAAAAATCGAAGATAGTTTCAATTAAATTTGCTAAAATTTCGTTCATAAAAATTAAAATTTTTTAAAAAATATACAAAAATCGAAGATAGTTTCAATTGAATTTGCTAAAATTTCGATCATAAAAATTAAAATTTGTAAAAAATCCAAAAAAATCGAAGATAGTTCCGATTAAATTTGCTAAAATTTCGTTCATAAAAATTAAAATTTGTAAAAAAATCCAAAAAAATCGAAGATAGTTTCAATTAAATTTGCTAAAATTTCGATCATAAAAATTAAAATTTTTGAAAAAATCCAAAAAAATCGAGGATAGTTTCAATTAAATTTGCTAAAATTTCGTGCATAAAAAATAAAATTTGAAAAAAAATCCAAAAAATCGAAGATAGTTCCGATTAAATTTGCTAAAATTTCGTTCATAAAAATTAAAATTTGTAAAAAAATCGAAGATAGTTTCAATTGAATTTGCTAAAATTTCGTTCATAAAAATTAAAATTTGTGAAAAATTCAAAAAAATCGAAGATAGTTTCAATTAAATTTGCTAAAATTTCGTTCATAAAAATTAAAATATGTAAAAAATCCAAAAAAATCGAAGATCGTTTCAATTAAATTTGCTAAAATTTCGTTCATAAAAATTAAAATTTTTAAAAAATCCCAAAAAAATCGAAGATAGTTTCAATTGAATTTGCTAAACTTTCGTTCATAAAAATTAAAATTTGTAAAAAAATCCACAAAAATTAAAGATAGTTTAAATTGAATTTGCTAAAATTTCGATCATAAAAATTAAAATTTGTAAATAATCTAAAAAAATCGAAGATAGTTCCGATTAAATTTGCTAAAATTTCGTTCATAAAATTTAAAATTTGTAAAAAATTTAAAAAAATCGAAGATATTTCCGATTAAATTTGCTAAAATTTCGTTCATAAAAATTAAAATTTTTGAAAAAATCCAAAAAAATCGAAGATAGTTTCAATTGAATTTGCTAAAATTTCGTTCATAAAAATTAAAATTTGTAAAAAAATCCAAAAAAATCGAAGATTGTTTCAATTGAATTTGCTAAAATTTCGTTCATAAAAATTAAAATTTGTAAAAAAATCCAAAAAAATCGAAGATAGTTTCAATTAAATTTGCTAAAATTTCGTTCATAAAAATTAAAATTTGTAAAAAAATCCAAAAAAATCGAGGATAGTTTCAATTAAATTTGCTAAAATTTCGTGCATAAAAAATTAAATTTGAAAAAAAATAGAAGATAGTTTCAATTGAATTTGCTAAAATTTCTTTCTTAAAATTAAAATTTTTAAAAAAATCCAAAAAAATCGAAGATTGTTTCAATTGAATTTGCTAAAATTTCGTTCATAAAAATTAAAATTTTTAAAAAATCCCAAAAAAATCGAAGATAGTTTCAATTGAATTTGCTAAACTTTCGTTCATAAAAATTAAAATTTGTAAAAAAATCCACAAAAATTAAAGATAGTTTAAATTGAATTTGCTAAAATTTCGATCATAAAAATTAAAATATTTAAAAAAATCCAAAAAAATCGAAGATAGTTTTAATTGAATTTGCTAAAATTTCGTTCATAAAAATTAAAATTTGTAAAAAAATCCAAAAAAATCGAAGATAGTTTCAATTAAATTTGCTAAAATTTCGTTCATAAAAATTAAAATATGTAAAAAATCCAAAAAAATCGAAGATAGTTTCAATTAAATTTGCTAAAATTTCGTTCATAAAAATTAAAATTTTTTAAAAAATATACAAAAATCGAAGATAGTTTCAATTGAATTTGCTAAAATTTCGATCATAAAAATTAAAATTTGTAAAAAATCCAAAAAAATCGAAGATAGTTCCGATTAAATTTGCTAAAATTTCGTTCATAAAAATTAAAATTTGTAAAAAAATCCAAAAAAATCGAAGATAGTTTCAATTAAATTTGCTAAAATTTCGATCATAAAAATTAAAATTTTTGAAAAAATCCAAAAAAATCGAGGATAGTTTCAATTAAATTTGCTAAAATTTCGTGCATAAAAAATAAAATTTGAAAAAAAATCCAAAAAATCGAAGATAGTTCCGATTAAATTTGCTAAAATTTCGTTCATAAAAATTAAAATTTGTAAAAAAATCGAAGATAGTTTCAATTGAATTTGCTAAAATTTCGTTCATAAAAATTAAAATTTGTGAAAAATTCAAAAAAATCGAAGATAGTTTCAATTAAATTTGCTAAAATTTCGTTCATAAAAATTAAAATATGTAAAAAATCCAAAAAAATCGAAGATCGTTTCAATTAAATTTGCTAAAATTTCGTTCATAAAAATTAAAATTTTTAAAAAATCCCAAAAAAATCGAAGATAGTTTCAATCGAATTTGCTAAACTTTCGTTCATAAAAATTAAAATTTGTAAAAAAATCCACAAAAATTAAAGATAATTTAAATTGAATTTGCTAAAATTTCGATCATAAAAATTAAAATTTGTAAATAATCTAAAAAAATCGAAGATAGTTCCGATTAAATTTGCTAAAATTTCGTTCATAAAATTTAAAATTTGTAAAAAATTTAAAAAAATCGAAGATATTTCCGATTAAATTTGCTAAAATTTCGTTCATAAAAATTAAAATTTTTGAAAAAATCCAAAAAAATCGAAGATAGTTTCAATTGAATTTGCTAAAATTTCGTTCATAAAAATTAAAATTTGTAAAAAAATCCAAAAAAATCGAAGTTTGTTTCAATTGAATTTGCTAAAATTTCGTTCATAAAAATTAAAATTTGTAAAAAAATCCAAAAAAATCGAAGATAGTTTCAATTAAATTTGCTAAAATTTCGTTCATAAAAATTAAAATTTGTAAAAAAATCCAAAAAAATCGAGGATAGTTTCAATTAAATTTGCTAAAATTTCGTGCATAAAAAATTAAATTTGAAAAAAAATAGAAGATAGTTTCAATTGAATTTGCTAAAATTTCTTTCTTAAAATTAAAATTTTTAAAAAAATCCAAAAAAATCGAAGATTGTTTCAATTGAATTTGCTAAAATTTCGTTCATAAAAATTAAAATTTTTAAAAAATCCCAAAAAAATCGAAGATAGTTT
>CAWVQI010000486.1:45000-47500 GCA_963932335.1 Andrena marginata | reverse complement strand
CGCTCACCACATAAGGGCCATTCGGACTTATAGACACCGACCCGTGGTAATGCTGTGTGGAGAAATCCAAAAACGCAACACGGTAAGAACAGTCGAGACAAATTCTCGAGGAGCGGTGACTGCTTCTCAACCGAGGTCATAGAATAGCCACGCACCCAACGCTGCTCCGACCGAGACGCTCGGACCGTCGCTCTCCCTTATAGATACCGAACGGCCGGCCGGAACGCCGGCGCCGCCGTACCTTACGCACGGCCGCTTATGGGCGCAAACCGCCGCTACAACAGACCGTTCGACCGGCACGTTGGGACTTAGCCGCGGAGAGCGTCGGATACAAGAGTAAAACGACTTAACGAATTATTATAAACATTTGCCGCGAACATTACCACGATACATACTCGATCCCAAACGACATTCAAAAATAATATCTAGGGACTTTGAAAATTTTCGGAGCGATTGGAGTTATTCGCGATTATCTCGAAAACCAGCGCGACGACCGGGGTCGAAACCTTAATATGAATTGATCGCAATGTCGCGACACGCAAGGATCAGTGGTCGTTTTCGACGATCGGACGACTCTGTGTTCGGAGGATGGTGCGGAACGACTCTGAAAGCTCGCGGTACTTTAAAAATTTTCGGAGCGATTGGAGTTATTCGCGATTATCTCGCAAACCAGCGCGACGACCGGGGTCGGAACCTTAATATGAATTGATCGCAATGTCGCGACACGCAAGGATCAGTGGTCGTTTTCGACGATCGGACGACTCTGTGTTCGGAGGATGGTGCGGAACGACTCTGAAAGCTCGCGGTACTTTAAAAATTTTCGGAGCGATTGGAGTTATTCGCGATTATCTCGCAAACCAGCGCGACGACCGGGGTCGGAACCTTAATATGAATTGATCGCAATGTCGCGACACGCAAGGATCAGTGGTCGTTTTCGACGATCGGACGACTCTGTGTTCGGGGGATGGTGCGGAAGGACGCTGAGAGCTCGCGGTACTTTAAAAATTTTCGGAGCGATTGGGGTTATTCGCGATTATCTCGTATGATATTCCTGAAGCGTGTGTACCTCTGCGCTTGTCAGGTTGCACTCCAGCGGCGTATTGCTTCGCCATCGATTTATTCAAAGAAGTTCCTGCGGCGTATTGCCCCGCCGCCGAAATGTTGCAATTTCCAGCGGCGTGTTGCTTCGCCGCCGAAATAGACTATGTGCCAGCGGCGTATTGCTTCGCCGCCGAAATGCACCATGTTCCAGCGGCGTATTGCTTCGCCGCCGAAATGCACCATGTTCCAGCGGCGTGTTGCCTCGCCGCCGAAATGCACCATGTTCCAGCGGCGTATTGCCTCGCCGCCGAAATGCACCATGTTCCAGCGGCGTGTTGCCTCGCCGCCGAAATAGACTATGTGCCAGCGGCGTATTGCTTCGCCGCCGAAATGCACCATGTGCCAGCGGCGTGTTGCCTCGCCGCCGAAATAGACTATGTGCCAGCGGCGTGTTGCCTCGCCGCCGAAATGCACCATGTTCCAGCGGCGTGTTGCCTCGCCGCCGAAATAGACTATGTGCCAGCGGCGTATTGCTTCGCCGCCGAAATGCACCATGTGCCAGCGGCGTGTTGCCTCGCCGCCGAAATAGACTATGTGCCAGCGGCGTGTTGCCTCGCCGCCGAAATGCACCATGTTCCAGCGGCGTGTTGCCTCGCCGCCGAAATAGACTATGTGCCAGCGGCGTGTTGCCTCGCCGCCGAAATAGACTATGTGCCAGCGGCGTGTTGCCTCGCCGCCGAAATGCACCATGTTCCAGCGGCGTGTTGCCTCGCCGCCGAAATAGACTATGTGCCAGCGGCGTGTTGCTTCGCCGCCGAAATAGACTATGTGCCAGCGGCGTGTTGCCTCGCCGCCGAAATGCACCATGTTCCAGCGGCGTGTTGCCTCGCCGCCGAAATAGACTATGTGCCAGCGGCGTGTTGCCTCGCCGCCGAAATGCACCATGTTCCAGCGGCGTGTTGCCTCGCCGCCGAAATAGACTATGTGCCAGCGGCGTGTTGCCTCGCCGCCGAAATGCACCATGTTCCAGCGGCGTGTTGCCTCGCCGCCGAAATAGACTATGTGCCAGCGGCGTGTTGCCTCGCCGCCGAAATGCACCATGTTCCAGCGGCGTGTTGCCTCGCCGCCGAAATAGACTATGTGCCAGCGGCGTGTTGCTTCGCCGCCGAAATAGACTATGTGCCAGCGGCGTGTTGCCTCGCCGCCGAAATAGACTATGTGCCAGCGGCGTGTTGCCTCGCCGCCGAAATGCACCATGTTCCAGCGGCGTGTTGCCTCGCCGCCGAAATAGACTATGTGCCAGCGGCGTGTTGCCTCGCCGCCGAAATGCACCATGTTCCAGCGGCGTGTTGCCTCGCCGCCGAAATAGACTATGTGCCAGCGGCGTATTGCTTCGCCGCCGAAATGCACCATGTGCCAGCGGCGTGTTGCCTCGCCGCCGAAATAGACTATGTGCCAG
>CAWVQI010000486.1:37500-40000 GCA_963932335.1 Andrena marginata | reverse complement strand
TTTACCCCTGAACGGTTTCACGTACTCTTGAACTCTCTCTTCAAAGTTCTTTTCAACTTTCCCTCACGGTACTTGTTCGCTATCGGTCTCGTGGTTGTATTTAGCCTTAGATGGAGTTTACCACCCACTTAGGGTTGCACTCTCAAGCAACCCGACTCTATGGAGAGATCCTCCCGAAACGCGTACCGGTCGCTACGGGCCTGGCACCCTCTCCGGGTAAGTGGCCCCATTCAAGATGGACTTGGACGCGGTGCGACGTCACGGGATAAACGGATCCTCCTGAACACTACAATTCCCTGCGGCGGAACCGCGGGATTCAGTGCTGGGCTAATTCCTGTTCGCTCGCCGCTACTAAGGAAATCCTTGTTAGTTTCTTTTCCTCCGCTTAGTAATATGCTTAAATTCAGCGGGTAATCTCGCCTACTCTGAGGTCGTCAATCATTATTATTATTATTTATATATATATATATATATATATACATATATAAATAATTATCTGCCACCAGAGAAAAAGAGCAGAGACCGCGAGCGAAGTAGAGAGAGAAGGTATATTTTGGAGAACCGGGCGCGCGTGCCTCCGGTATTATAAATCGTGCTCCCTCTTTTGGATATATTTTATATCCCCCTCGAACGGGTCTACACCGGCGGGGGTACGGAGGGTAGAGGAGAGTGCGCGTATATTGCGCGTTGACACCGCGACGCCGGGCGGCTGGGCCGCACGAGAAGCTGGGCTGAAGAATGGAAGGAGAAGAAGAATATACACAAAACTCTTCTCTCAGATCCTTTCCTCTTTCTCTCCCTTGCTCGCTCGCAGTTTCCCATGCGCACCGCGCGTGTATATACGGCAACGCGCCACGCACATCATTATCTCTTTTCCCCCGTACACATCCCGGCTCATAGCAAGACCCGCGTCGACGAATCTATGTGATCGAGGATTCTCGTATATCCAGAGGTGCCATCGCACGCGATTCCAGAGAAAAAGTATATTTTATTGAACTCCTCTCTTCTTCTCTAATCGAGAGAATTACAGCAGTCACCCCTACCTCTATATTTGCGCCACGCCAAAGTGTCTTTTCGTGTCGCGCATCGTCGATGCGGGAGGAGACTCTCGCGGAACGATCACCACCGGTTTTTACTTTAACGTCCGTCCGCTATTATTAGCTTTGAGATTCCGCTATCCCTTCATCACGCCTCGAGCAGTGACAACACACTTATCTTCGCAGCAGTGGGAACCGTGGAAAAATAAGCTCTTTTCCGTGGACTGGACGACCGGTGAGACCCGCGGGTCTCGTATACGATCGACCAACAACGCGACAAAGACATGGGGCGATCGGGGAGACGCGTCTTCTTCAATTCTACGAAGGAGAGGTCTTCTTATACACCTTTCGCGGCATCGGCGCCTTTTCGATTCGTCAAAGTTCAAATTCACGCAGCCGCGCCAATGAGGATTCCAGGGTACAGAAACGTTTTAAACGACGCGTGGAGCAATATCACTCTTCTCATCGGACGTTTGGCGCAAACACTCTCTTGTGTGTCGACGGAACGTGGCCATAGGGTAGGGTGGGAATGGAATATATAGGGCGGCTAGGCGAGGACACTCGCAACTACGGGGAAATACATCGACCCGATCATGTTAACGAGTGGTTCCGCACAGAGCGCCGCCTCCTACATCTCATTCCATGTACACCACACACCACCCTTTGGATCTTCACGGCATCCCGAAGAACGAGTGTGTTTTGTGCCCTCGATGTATCGATTGACTTTTCTTCCTCTCACTTGTCAAAACGGACGACCCTCTTTTTAAAATCCCTGGGGCTGCGTGAACGCCAACACGATACAAATCGGCGCGCATATGCCGCGCACTCCGCCCTATCTCTCTCTCTCTCTCTCTCTCGCTCTCCCGCTCTTCGCGGTCTCTCTTTCTCAGGACAAATTTTTCATTTCAGGCGACGTCGGGAGCACGGTAAATGATCTCGGGGCGCGGGATGTGAAGGTGGCAAACTCTAAAACACCAGTGCGAGCGGAGAGGCCGCTGTGTGTGTGTGTGGTGATCCAGGGAGCGGTGCAGCACACGGGCGGTCGTTATAAAGCAACGACGCACAACGCCGTGAAAGCGGGCACGCACGCGAGTCCCTAAGCGATCATTCATCACACATTTCGCCTCTCTCTTTTTCTGGTTCTCGCACAGGAGGAGAGTACAACACACACGCTTCACGATTCTCACGCGCGAGCCGTTGGCAAACGCCGACGAACATCCCAACTTTCGCTCGTACGTCGCGTATCTGGCGTGTATATTATCATCCGTCCCGACTCCGAAACGCGTTACATCTTCGGAAACGCGAGACGGCGAGGATGCGATGATGATTATGTACGCAGAACCGACGCAAGCAGTCTTTTGTATGTGATAACGACCCTCAGCCAGGCGTGGTCCAGGAATTGTATCCGTGGACCGCAATGTGCGTTCGAAATGTCGATGTTCATGTGTCCTGCAGTTCACACG
>CAWVQI010000486.1:30000-32500 GCA_963932335.1 Andrena marginata | reverse complement strand
GCGACACGCAAGGATCAGTGGTCGTTTTCGACGATCGGACGACTCTGTGTTCGGAGGATGGTGCGGAACGACTCTGAAAGCTCGCGGTACTTTAAAAATTTTCGGAGCGATTGGAGTTATTCGCGATTATCTCGCAAACCAGCGCGACGACCGGGGTCGGAACCTTAATATGAATTGATCGCAATGTCGCGACACGCAAGGATCAGTGGTCGTTTTCGACGATCGGACGACTCTGTGTTCGGAGGATGGTGCGGAACGACTCTGAAAGCTCGCGGTACTTTAAAAATTTTCGGAGCGATTGGAGTTATTCGCGATTATCTCGCAAACCAGCGCGACGACCGGGGTCGGAACCTTAATATGAATTGATCGCAATGTCGCGACACGCAAGGATCAGTGGTCGTTTTCGACGATCGGACGACTCTGTGTTCGGGGGATGGTGCGGAAGGACGCTGAGAGCTCGCGGTACTTTAAAAATTTTCGGAGCGATTGGAGTTATTCGCGATTATCTCGCAAACCAGCGCGACGACCGGGGTCGGAACCTTAATATGAATTGATCGCAATGTCGCGACACGAAAGGATCAGTGGTCGTTTTCGACGATCGGACGACTCTGTGTTCGGAGGATGGTGCGGAAGGACGCTGAGAGCTCGCGGTACTTTAAAAATTTTCGGAGCGATTGGGGTTATTCGCGATTATCTCGCAAACCAGCGCGACGACCGGGGTCGGAACCTTAATATGAATTGATCGCAATGTCGCGACACGCAAGGATCAGTGGTCGTTTTCGACGATCGGACGACTCTGTGTTCGGAGGATGGTGCGGAAGGACGCTGAAAGCTCGCGGTACTTTAAAAATTTTCGGAGCGATTGGAGTTATTCGCGATTATCTCGCAAACCAGCGCGACGACCGGGGTCGGAACCTTAATATGAATTGATCGCAATGTCGCGACACGCAAGGATCAGTGGTCGTTTTCGACGATCGGACGACTCTGTGTTCGGAGGATGGTGCGGAAGGACGCTGAGAGCTCGCGGTACTTTAAAAATTTTCGGAGCGATTGGAGTTATTCGCGATTATCTCGCAAACCAGCGCGACGACCGGGGTCGGAACCTTAATATGAATTGATCGCAATGTCGCGACACGCAAGGATCAGTGGTCGTTTTCGACGATCGGACGACTCTGTGTTCGGAGGATGGTGCGGAAGGACGCTGAGAGCTCGCGGTACTTTAAAAATTTTCGGAGCGATTGGAGTTATTCGCGATTATCTCGCAAACCAGCGCGACGACCGGGGTCGGAACCTTAATATGAATTGATCGCAATGTCGCGACACGAAAGGATCAGTGGTCGTTTTCGACGATCGGACGACTCTGTGTTCGGAGGATGGTGCGGAAGGACGCTGAGAGCTCGCGGTACTTTAAAAATTTTCGGAGCGATTGGGGTTATTCGCGATTATCTCGTATGATATTCCTGAAGCGTGTGTACCTCTGCGCTTGTCAGGTTGCACTCCAGCGGCGTATTGCTTCGCCATCGATTTATTCAAAGAAGTTCCTGCGGCGTATTGCCCCGCCGCCGAAATGTTGCAATTTCCAGCGGCGTGTTGCTTCGCCGCCGAAATAGACTATGTGCCAGCGGCGTATTGCTTCGCCGCCGAAATGCACCATGTTCCAGCGGCGTATTGCTTCGCCGCCGAAATGCACCATGTTCCAGCGGCGTGTTGCCTCGCCGCCGAAATGCACCATGTTCCAGCGGCGTATTGCCTCGCCGCCGAAATGCACCATGTTCCAGCGGCGTGTTGCCTCGCCGCCGAAATAGACTATGTGCCAGCGGCGTATTGCTTCGCCGCCGAAATGCACCATGTGCCAGCGGCGTGTTGCCTCGCCGCCGAAATAGACTATGTGCCAGCGGCGTGTTGCCTCGCCGCCGAAATGCACCATGTTCCAGCGGCGTGTTGCCTCGCCGCCGAAATAGACTATGTGCCAGCGGCGTATTGCTTCGCCGCCGAAATGCACCATGTGCCAGCGGCGTGTTGCCTCGCCGCCGAAATAGACTATGTGCCAGCGGCGTGTTGCCTCGCCGCCGAAATGCACCATGTTCCAGCGGCGTGTTGCCTCGCCGCCGAAATAGACTATGTGCCAGCGGCGTGTTGCCTCGCCGCCGAAATAGACTATGTGCCAGCGGCGTGTTGCCTCGCCGCCGAAATGCACCATGTTCCAGCGGCGTGTTGCCTCGCCGCCGAAATAGACTATGTGCCAGCGGCGTGTTGCTTCGCCGCCGAAATAGACTATGTGCCAGCGGCGTGTTGCCTCGCCGCCGAAATGCACCATGTTCCAGCGGCGTGTTGCCTCGCCGCCGAAATAGACTATGTGCCAGCGGCGTGTTGCCTCGCCGCCGAAATGCACCATGTTCCAGCGGCGTGTTGCCTCGCCGCCGAAATAGACTATGTGCCAGCGGCGTGTTGCCTCGCCGCCGAAATGCACCATGTTCCAGCGGCGTGTTGCCTCGCCGCC
>CAWVQI010000486.1:22500-25000 GCA_963932335.1 Andrena marginata | reverse complement strand
ACAAAACTCTTCTCTCAGATCCTTTCCTCTTTCTCTCCCTTGCTCGCTCGCAGTTTCCCATGCGCACCGCGCGTGTATATACGGCAACGCGCCACGCACATCATTATCTCTTTTCCCCCGTACACATCCCGGCTCATAGCAAGACCCGCGTCGACGAATCTATGTGATCGAGGATTCTCGTATATCCAGAGGTGCCATCGCACGCGATTCCAGAGAAAAAGTATATTTTATTGAACTCCTCTCTTCTTCTCTAATCGAGAGAATTACAGCAGTCACCCCTACCTCTATATTTGCGCCACGCCAAAGTGTCTTTTCGTGTCGCGCATCGTCGATGCGGGAGGAGACTCTCGCGGAACGATCACCACCGGTTTTTACTTTAACGTCCGTCCGCTATTATTAGCTTTGAGATTCCGCTATCCCTTCATCACGCCTCGAGCAGTGACAACACACTTATCTTCGCAGCAGTGGGAACCGTGGAAAAATAAGCTCTTTTCCGTGGACTGGACGACCGGTGAGACCCGCGGGTCTCGTATACGATCGACCAACAACGCGACAAAGACATGGGGCGATCGGGGAGACGCGTCTTCTTCAATTCTACGAAGGAGAGGTCTTCTTATACACCTTTCGCGGCATCGGCGCCTTTTCGATTCGTCAAAGTTCAAATTCACGCAGCCGCGCCAATGAGGATTCCAGGGTACAGAAACGTTTTAAACGACGCGTGGAGCAATATCACTCTTCTCATCGGACGTTTGGCGCAAACACTCTCTTGTGTGTCGACGGAACGTGGCCATAGGGTAGGGTGGGAATGGAATATATAGGGCGGCTAGGCGAGGACACTCGCAACTACGGGGAAATACATCGACCCGATCATGTTAACGAGTGGTTCCGCACAGAGCGCCGCCTCCTACATCTCATTCCATGTACACCACACACCACCCTTTGGATCTTCACGGCATCCCGAAGAACGAGTGTGTTTTGTGCCCTCGATGTATCGATTGACTTTTCTTCCTCTCACTTGTCAAAACGGACGACCCTCTTTTTAAAATCCCTGGGGCTGCGTGAACGCCAACACGATACAAATCGGCGCGCATATGCCGCGCACTCCGCCCTATCTCTCTCTCTCTCTCTCTCGCTCCCGCTCTTCGCGGTCTCTCTTTCTCAGGACAAATTTTTCATTTCAGGCGACGTCGGGAGCACGGTAAATGATCTCGGGGCGCGGGATGTGAAGGTGGCAAACTCTAAAACACCAGTGCGAGCGGAGAGGCCGCTGTGTGTGTGTGTGGTGATCCAGGGAGCGGTGCAGCACACGGGCGGTCGTTATAAAGCAACGACGCACAACGCCGTGAAAGCGGGCACGCACGCGAGTCCCTAAGCGATCATTCATCACACATTTCGCCTCTCTCTTTTTCTGGTTCTCGCACAGGAGGAGAGTACAACACACACGCTTCACGATTCTCACGCGCGAGCCGTTGGCAAACGCCGACGAACATCCCAACTTTCGCTCGTACGTCGCGTATCTGGCGTGTATATTATCATCCGTCCCGACTCCGAAACGCGTTACATCTTCGGAAACGCGAGACGGCGAGGATGCGATGATGATTATGTACGCAGAACCGACGCAAGCAGTCTTTTGTATGTGATAACGACCCTCAGCCAGGCGTGGTCCAGGAATTGTATCCGTGGACCGCAATGTGCGTTCGAAATGTCGATGTTCATGTGTCCTGCAGTTCACACGTTGACGCGCAATTAGCTGCGTTCTTCATCGACCCACGAGCCAAGTGATCCACCGTTCAGGGTAATCGTGTTATTAAATATATTCGTTATTATCTTTGTGTTCTCGGTTCGGATGAAGCCGAGGCCCGTGCGCCTCCAACCAGCGCGCGAAGGAGGTCCGGGCGTCGCCAGCGTTGACGACACGGTGTCCGATTTGTCTCCAGGACGTGAAAACACCGCCGAAGCGTACCGCGGAAATACCGCGAACACGTCCGGCGGGCCGAGCGTACATATCATTTAAAAACCTTCGAGATACACGGCCGGGTACGAGAACCGTAATAATATAAACCGTGTACTCGGGGCGGGGGGCCACACCGCACGCGGCAGCATCCTCTCACGCACGCACGCACGCTCTCTTATCGTCGGGCCGCCCCTCGAAAGCGGACGCACGGCCGGCTTCGATCGGTCCAATCTTCGGACTATCGCTATCGAAGCTTCACAGCCGGTCCCTTTTTTTCGGCTATCAGGGCGCGCGATTAAGCGAGCGATTATACTCGGGATGCACATCGACGCGATGGATGGCGGTGGCGCGAGCCGCCGCCCCCTAGGTTACCCGGATCCCCTCCGAGGAGAGTGTCAAGTCCCAGGACAATTTCGGAGTGCGCGACCAAAGACCTAGGAGAAGCGGGATGCGAGTGGAAGAAACGTCGTCGAGAGTCGGAGGAGAGGAACGTCGCGAGAAGCCGAGGCTTCGAGGGCGGCTCGTTCCTGCTCTCATTCTATTATT
>CAWVQI010000486.1:17500-20000 GCA_963932335.1 Andrena marginata | reverse complement strand
GACGGACGGCGAACCATCCGCCACCGATTGGTTTTGATCTAATAAAAGCGTTCCTTCCATCTCTGGTCGGAACTCTGTTTTGCATGTATTAGCTCTAGAATTACCACAGTTATCCAAGTAAATGTGGGTACGATCTAAGGAACCATAACTGATTTAATGAGCCATTCGCGGTTTCACCTTAATACGGTATGTACTGAGACATGCATGGCTTAATCTTTGAGACAAGCATATGACTACTGGCAGGATCAACCAGGGAGCTTCGCGAAGCTTTCCCTCTTATTCGAATTCACAACACACTTTCGTGTTATTTTTCTGTTCTCATCGCGTCGTCCGCTCTTTTAGAGACGGATCGACGATGCCCCAACGTTTGATTTTATAAAACAACTTGCACATTAGCGTGCAGTTTTAGACATCATATCCTCGAATTGTTCCACTTAATTCTATCTCGGATATGTGCCTCCTCTCCTCTCTCTCTCATCACTTCCACACACCATCTTCATACTTCTCCAGACACCATATATATATATATATATCCTAGGATTTTCCACAGACTAACACTCCATCGGATATGATATATGTGCCTTTCTCTCCACTCTAACTTCATTATACTTCGAGACATCATATCGTTTCAATTTTTCCACTAACTAATAATATTAAACGGATATGTGCATTTTATACACTTTCACAGAAAGATCTCAGATTCATACAAAATTCATTATATTTCCCTTATAAATAAGGATGGCATCGGATGCTCGATAAAGCGCGTATCACGCGTACCGCTGCATCCATCGGGAAGCACGGAGTACACGCGCGCTAGCATCCACCGTAGAAGCACGGACCACTACACGCTGGACAAATCGACAAAGCGCGTAACATTCACGCTGGTCATGTACGTAATAGCGCGGACAAGTGCATGCTGAGCAAACGGGAAAGCGCGAATCGTGCCATGCTGGTCATAACGAGTTGGTACGTAATGTGCGCGCTAGGCATATCGATATCTGACACCTCTATGGGTTTGTATCTACTTTCTCCCTCTTTCAAAGTTCGAACTTTCAGTTCGATACTTTATATGTACCCGACGCTAGCCTTCCTTAGCGTTTTGTTAAGTTTAAATTCGTCCATCTGCGTGGATGAAGAGTTGAATGCACGAGGTCGTACAAGCATACACAGAATTGCATATGTGTCACCAACGTCACTTATGGACGCTCACCACATAAGGGCCATTCGGACTTATAGACACCGACCCGTGGTAATGCTGTGTGGAGAAATCCAAAAACGCAACACGGTAAGAACAGTCGAGACAAATTCTCGAGGAGCGGTGACTGCTTCTCAACCGAGGTCATAGAATAGCCACGCACCCAACGCTGCTCCGACCGAGACGCTCGGACCGTCGCTCTCCCTTATAGATACCGAACGGCCGGCCGGAACGCCGGCGCCGCCGTACCTTACGCACGGCCGCTTATGGGCGCAAACCGCCGCTACAACAGACCGTTCGACCGGCACGTTGGGACTTAGCCGCGGAGAGCGTCGGATACAAGAGTAAAACGACTTAACGAATTATTATAAACATTTGCCGCGAACATTACCACGATACATACTCGATCCCAAACGACATTCAAAAATAATATCTAGGGACTTTGAAAATTTTCGGAGCGATTGGAGTTATTCGCGATTATCTCGAAAACCAGCGCGACGACCGGGGTCGAAACCTTAATATGAATTGATCGCAATGTCGCGACACGCAAGGATCAGTGGTCGTTTTCGACGATCGGACGACTCTGTGTTCGGAGGATGGTGCGGAACGACTCTGAAAGCTCGCGGTACTTTAAAAATTTTCGGAGCGATTGGAGTTATTCGCGATTATCTCGCAAACCAGCGCGACGACCGGGGTCGGAACCTTAATATGAATTGATCGCAATGTCGCGACACGCAAGGATCAGTGGTCGTTTTCGACGATCGGACGACTCTGTGTTCGGAGGATGGTGCGGAACGACTCTGAAAGCTCGCGGTACTTTAAAAATTTTCGGAGCGATTGGAGTTATTCGCGATTATCTCGCAAACCAGCGCGACGACCGGGGTCGGAACCTTAATATGAATTGATCGCAATGTCGCGACACGCAAGGATCAGTGGTCGTTTTCGACGATCGGACGACTCTGTGTTCGGGGGATGGTGCGGAAGGACGCTGAGAGCTCGCGGTACTTTAAAAATTTTCGGAGCGATTGGGGTTATTCGCGATTATCTCGTATGATATTCCTGAAGCGTGTGTACCTCTGCGCTTGTCAGGTTGCACTCCAGCGGCGTATTGCTTCGCCATCGATTTATTCAAAGAAGTTCCTGCGGCGTATTGCCCCGCCGCCGAAATGTTGCAATTTCCAGCGGCGTGTTGCTTCGCCGCCGAAATAGACTATGTGCCAGCGGCGTATTGCTTCGCCGCCGAAATGCACCATGTTCCAGCGGCGTATTGCTTCGCCGCCGAAATGCACCATGTTCCAGCGGCGT
>CAWVQI010000486.1:7500-12500 GCA_963932335.1 Andrena marginata | reverse complement strand
TTTTCAGGGCTAGTTGCTTCGGCAGGTGAGTTGTTACACACTCCTTAGCGGATTCCGACTTCCATGGCCACCGTCCTGCTGTCTTAAGCAACCAACGCCTTTCATGGTATCCCATAAGCGTCGACTTAGGCGCCTTAACTCTGCGTTTGGTTCATCCCACAGCGCCAGTTCTGCTTACCAAAATTGGCCCACTTGGCACTCTGATTCAATATAATCTCGTGGCTTCATGATCCAAGCAAGCCAGAGATCTCACCCATTTAAAGTTTGAGAATAGGTTGAGGTCGTTTCGGCCCCAAGGCCTCTAATCATTCGCTTTACCAGATGAAACTCGCACACGTTCGCGTAGGAACGAGCGAGTGCCAGCTATCCTGAGGGAAACTTCGGAGGGAACCAGCTACTAGATGGTTCGATTAGTCTTTCGCCCCTATACCCAGTTCCGACGATCGATTTGCACGTCAGAATCGCTACGGACCTCCATCAGGGTTTCCCCTGACTTCGTCCTGACCAGGCATAGTTCACCATCTTTCGGGTCCCAACGTGTACGCTCTAGGTGCGCCTCTTCTCGCAATGAGAACGAGACGCCCCGGGAGTGCGAGGCCGCATCGTAACGCGGCCGATCCTCCCTCGGTCGACGCGAAGGTCGACCTCCACTTTCATTCCGCCTTTAGGTTTCTTTCTCCCAATGACTCGCGCACATGTTAGACTCCTTGGTCCGTGTTTCAAGACGGGTCCTGAGAGTACCCAAAGCAGTAGCGTCGCCGACCGGTAATTCGAAGCTTGGCCCAAGTCCAAGGACACCGCCTGCTAACAGCTAGCCAGGCCCGGGGACGGCACCAGGTCCGTGCCTCCGGGTAAGAACTGACCGGGCTTGCGGCGGGCCTGACGCACACACATTCGAAAATGGATTTGGTTGCGGCCCGATACCGTCTCAGAGTACCGTCGCGCAGCCGGCCGGGCGGCCGAGGGTCTGTCGCGTGCTCTGGGAGCAACGAAACAGGCAACCGCTCGGGCCGTAGACCGACACGCAACGGGTCGCGACGTTCTACTAGGGGAGAAGTGCACGACTACGTGGCCGGAACATTCGCCGCCGGTGGTGTACCCTCGCTAATGGAACCACGAAGGTCCCACCCGGAGCATCGCGCACCGTCGGGAGCCAGCCTCGTCGACGATGAATCTCCCCATTCGATCTTTTGGGTTTCTCAGGTTTACCCCTGAACGGTTTCACGTACTCTTGAACTCTCTCTTCAAAGTTCTTTTCAACTTTCCCTCACGGTACTTGTTCGCTATCGGTCTCGTGGTTGTATTTAGCCTTAGATGGAGTTTACCACCCACTTAGGGTTGCACTCTCAAGCAACCCGACTCTATGGAGAGATCCTCCCGAAACGCGTACCGGTCGCTACGGGCCTGGCACCCTCTCCGGGTAAGTGGCCCCATTCAAGATGGACTTGGACGCGGTGCGACGTCACGGGATAAACGGATCCTCCTGAACACTACAATTCCCTGCGGCGGAACCGCGGGATTCAGTGCTGGGCTAATTCCTGTTCGCTCGCCGCTACTAAGGAAATCCTTGTTAGTTTCTTTTCCTCCGCTTAGTAATATGCTTAAATTCAGCGGGTAATCTCGCCTACTCTGAGGTCGTCAATCATTATTATTATTATTTATATATATATATATATATATATACATATATAAATAATTATCTGCCACCAGAGAAAAAGAGCAGAGACCGCGAGCGAAGTAGAGAGAGAAGGTATATTTTGGAGAACCGGGCGCGCGTGCCTCCGGTATTATAAATCGTGCTCCCTCTTTTGGATATATTTTATATCCCCCTCGAACGGGTCTACACCGGCGGGGGTACGGAGGGTAGAGGAGAGTGCGCGTATATTGCGCGTTGACACCGCGACGCCGGGCGGCTGGGCCGCACGAGAAGCTGGGCTGAAGAATGGAAGGAGAAGAAGAATATACACAAAACTCTTCTCTCAGATCCTTTCCTCTTTCTCTCCCTTGCTCGCTCGCAGTTTCCCATGCGCACCGCGCGTGTATATACGGCAACGCGCCACGCACATCATTATCTCTTTTCCCCCGTACACATCCCGGCTCATAGCAAGACCCGCGTCGACGAATCTATGTGATCGAGGATTCTCGTATATCCAGAGGTGCCATCGCACGCGATTCCAGAGAAAAAGTATATTTTATTGAACTCCTCTCTTCTTCTCTAATCGAGAGAATTACAGCAGTCACCCCTACCTCTATATTTGCGCCACGCCAAAGTGTCTTTTCGTGTCGCGCATCGTCGATGCGGGAGGAGACTCTCGCGGAACGATCACCACCGGTTTTTACTTTAACGTCCGTCCGCTATTATTAGCTTTGAGATTCCGCTATCCCTTCATCACGCCTCGAGCAGTGACAACACACTTATCTTCGCAGCAGTGGGAACCGTGGAAAAATAAGCTCTTTTCCGTGGACTGGACGACCGGTGAGACCCGCGGGTCTCGTATACGATCGACCAACAACGCGACAAAGACATGGGGCGATCGGGGAGACGCGTCTTCTTCAATTCTACGAAGGAGAGGTCTTCTTATACACCTTTCGCGGCATCGGCGCCTTTTCGATTCGTCAAAGTTCAAATTCACGCAGCCGCGCCAATGAGGATTCCAGGGTACAGAAACGTTTTAAACGACGCGTGGAGCAATATCACTCTTCTCATCGGACGTTTGGCGCAAACACTCTCTTGTGTGTCGACGGAACGTGGCCATAGGGTAGGGTGGGAATGGAATATATAGGGCGGCTAGGCGAGGACACTCGCAACTACGGGGAAATACATCGACCCGATCATGTTAACGAGTGGTTCCGCACAGAGCGCCGCCTCCTACATCTCATTCCATGTACACCACACACCACCCTTTGGATCTTCACGGCATCCCGAAGAACGAGTGTGTTTTGTGCCCTCGATGTATCGATTGACTTTTCTTCCTCTCACTTGTCAAAACGGACGACCCTCTTTTTAAAATCCCTGGGGCTGCGTGAACGCCAACACGATACAAATCGGCGCGCATATGCCGCGCACTCCGCCCTATCTCTCTCTCTCTCTCTCTCGCTCCCGCTCTTCGCGGTCTCTCTTTCTCAGGACAAATTTTTCATTTCAGGCGACGTCGGGAGCACGGTAAATGATCTCGGGGCGCGGGATGTGAAGGTGGCAAACTCTAAAACACCAGTGCGAGCGGAGAGGCCGCTGTGTGTGTGTGTGGTGATCCAGGGAGCGGTGCAGCACACGGGCGGTCGTTATAAAGCAACGACGCACAACGCCGTGAAAGCGGGCACGCACGCGAGTCCCTAAGCGATCATTCATCACACATTTCGCCTCTCTCTTTTTCTGGTTCTCGCACAGGAGGAGAGTACAACACACACGCTTCACGATTCTCACGCGCGAGCCGTTGGCAAACGCCGACGAACATCCCAACTTTCGCTCGTACGTCGCGTATCTGGCGTGTATATTATCATCCGTCCCGACTCCGAAACGCGTTACATCTTCGGAAACGCGAGACGGCGAGGATGCGATGATGATTATGTACGCAGAACCGACGCAAGCAGTCTTTTGTATGTGATAACGACCCTCAGCCAGGCGTGGTCCAGGAATTGTATCCGTGGACCGCAATGTGCGTTCGAAATGTCGATGTTCATGTGTCCTGCAGTTCACACGTTGACGCGCAATTAGCTGCGTTCTTCATCGACCCACGAGCCAAGTGATCCACCGTTCAGGGTAATCGTGTTATTAAATATATTCGTTATTATCTTTGTGTTCTCGGTTCGGATGAAGCCGAGGCCCGTGCGCCTCCAACCAGCGCGCGAAGGAGGTCCGGGCGTCGCCAGCGTTGACGACACGGTGTCCGATTTGTCTCCAGGACGTGAAAACACCGCCGAAGCGTACCGCGGAAATACCGCGAACACGTCCGGCGGGCCGAGCGTACATATCATTTAAAAACCTTCGAGATACACGGCCGGGTACGAGAACCGTAATAATATAAACCGTGTACTCGGGGCGGGGGGCCACACCGCACGCGGCAGCATCCTCTCACGCACGCACGCACGCTCTCTTATCGTCGGGCCGCCCCTCGAAAGCGGACGCACGGCCGGCTTCGATCGGTCCAATCTTCGGACTATCGCTATCGAAGCTTCACAGCCGGTCCCTTTTTTTCGGCTATCAGGGCGCGCGATTAAGCGAGCGATTATACTCGGGATGCACATCGACGCGATGGATGGCGGTGGCGCGAGCCGCCGCCCCCTAGGTTACCCGGATCCCCTCCGAGGAGAGTGTCAAGTCCCAGGACAATTTCGGAGTGCGCGACCAAAGACCTAGGAGAAGCGGGATGCGAGTGGAAGAAACGTCGTCGAGAGTCGGAGGAGAGGAACGTCGCGAGAAGCCGAGGCTTCGAGGGCGGCTCGTTCCTGCTCTCATTCTATTATTCTCGCGCGTTTAACTTAACCCACTCGGAGCGCTTGTTATGCGTTTTCTTTCGTCCCTGTCTTGGGTCGCGACTGACTCCTTTTTCTCGGTACGAGCTTCTAAACACACGCTCGCGCAGACACCACGCACAGACACCGGGGCGGGGGCCGGTATCGCGGTATAATAACCGGCAACGCGCCTCCGATACGAGGTGAACGCGAATCGACGAGGCGGCGGGTTACCGCAGAGGACGATCGCAACGACGGGTCTAGTTATTCCCGATCCCGTTAACGACGGCCTCTCGAAAGAACCTCGCGCTAGCGCACTCGTGATTGCGTTCGTATTATTTATCGTCCCGGTCACAAAGACGGTTGGCGGCCTCTTCTCTCTCTCCCTCCCCCCTCCCCCCCTGGTGACTGGCGGTCTGGCGGCGGTTTGGCTCTTTGCGCTTCACCGATGGCAGCGGACGGGAGCGTCGCGGTGAGAAACCAGGTTCTCCGTCTGCAGCGACCTCCGACACGTAAGCCGTGCCAACGGCGTTGCTAAAATGCTTTTC
>CAWVQI010000486.1:0-5000 GCA_963932335.1 Andrena marginata | reverse complement strand
AGGATTTTCCACAGACTAACACTCCATCGGATATGATATATGTGCCTTTCTCTCCACTCTAACTTCATTATACTTCGAGACATCATATCGTTTCAATTTTTCCACTAACTAATAATATTAAACGGATATGTGCATTTTATACACTTTCACAGAAAGATCTCAGATTCATACAAAATTCATTATATTTCCCTTATAAATAAGGATGGCATCGGATGCTCGATAAAGCGCGTATCACGCGTACCGCTGCATCCATCGGGAAGCACGGAGTACACGCGCGCTAGCATCCACCGTAGAAGCACGGACCACTACACGCTGGACAAATCGACAAAGCGCGTAACATTCACGCTGGTCATGTACGTAATAGCGCGGACAAGTGCATGCTGAGCAAACGGGAAAGCGCGAATCGTGCCATGCTGGTCATAACGAGTTGGTACGTAATGTGCGCGCTAGGCATATCGATATCTGACACCTCTATGGGTTTGTATCTACTTTCTCCCTCTTTCAAAGTTCGAACTTTCAGTTCGATACTTTATATGTACCCGACGCTAGCCTTCCTTAGCGTTTTGTTAAGTTTAAATTCGTCCATCTGCGTGGATGAAGAGTTGAATGCACGAGGTCGTACAAGCATACACAGAATTGCATATGTGTCACCAACGTCACTTATGGACGCTCACCACATAAGGGCCATTCGGACTTATAGACACCGACCCGTGGTAATGCTGTGTGGAGAAATCCAAAAACGCAACACGGTAAGAACAGTCGAGACAAATTCTCGAGGAGCGGTGACTGCTTCTCAACCGAGGTCATAGAATAGCCACGCACCCAACGCTGCTCCGACCGAGACGCTCGGACCGTCGCTCTCCCTTATAGATACCGAACGGCCGGCCGGAACGCCGGCGCCGCCGTACCTTACGCACGGCCGCTTATGGGCGCAAACCGCCGCTACAACAGACCGTTCGACCGGCACGTTGGGACTTAGCCGCGGAGAGCGTCGGATACAAGAGTAAAACGACTTAACGAATTATTATAAACATTTGCCGCGAACATTACCACGATACATACTCGATCCCAAACGACATTCAAAAATAATATCTAGGGACTTTGAAAATTTTCGGAGCGATTGGAGTTATTCGCGATTATCTCGAAAACCAGCGCGACGACCGGGGTCGAAACCTTAATATGAATTGATCGCAATGTCGCGACACGCAAGGATCAGTGGTCGTTTTCGACGATCGGACGACTCTGTGTTCGGAGGATGGTGCGGAACGACTCTGAAAGCTCGCGGTACTTTAAAAATTTTCGGAGCGATTGGAGTTATTCGCGATTATCTCGCAAACCAGCGCGACGACCGGGGTCGGAACCTTAATATGAATTGATCGCAATGTCGCGACACGCAAGGATCAGTGGTCGTTTTCGACGATCGGACGACTCTGTGTTCGGAGGATGGTGCGGAACGACTCTGAAAGCTCGCGGTACTTTAAAAATTTTCGGAGCGATTGGAGTTATTCGCGATTATCTCGCAAACCAGCGCGACGACCGGGGTCGGAACCTTAATATGAATTGATCGCAATGTCGCGACACGCAAGGATCAGTGGTCGTTTTCGACGATCGGACGACTCTGTGTTCGGGGGATGGTGCGGAAGGACGCTGAGAGCTCGCGGTACTTTAAAAATTTTCGGAGCGATTGGGGTTATTCGCGATTATCTCGTATGATATTCCTGAAGCGTGTGTACCTCTGCGCTTGTCAGGTTGCACTCCAGCGGCGTATTGCTTCGCCATCGATTTATTCAAAGAAGTTCCTGCGGCGTATTGCCCCGCCGCCGAAATGTTGCAATTTCCAGCGGCGTGTTGCTTCGCCGCCGAAATAGACTATGTGCCAGCGGCGTATTGCTTCGCCGCCGAAATGCACCATGTTCCAGCGGCGTATTGCTTCGCCGCCGAAATGCACCATGTTCCAGCGGCGTGTTGCCTCGCCGCCGAAATGCACCATGTTCCAGCGGCGTATTGCCTCGCCGCCGAAATGCACCATGTTCCAGCGGCGTGTTGCCTCGCCGCCGAAATAGACTATGTGCCAGCGGCGTATTGCTTCGCCGCCGAAATGCACCATGTGCCAGCGGCGTGTTGCCTCGCCGCCGAAATAGACTATGTGCCAGCGGCGTGTTGCCTCGCCGCCGAAATGCACCATGTTCCAGCGGCGTGTTGCCTCGCCGCCGAAATAGACTATGTGCCAGCGGCGTATTGCTTCGCCGCCGAAATGCACCATGTGCCAGCGGCGTGTTGCCTCGCCGCCGAAATAGACTATGTGCCAGCGGCGTGTTGCCTCGCCGCCGAAATGCACCATGTTCCAGCGGCGTGTTGCCTCGCCGCCGAAATAGACTATGTGCCAGCGGCGTGTTGCCTCGCCGCCGAAATAGACTATGTGCCAGCGGCGTGTTGCCTCGCCGCCGAAATGCACCATGTTCCAGCGGCGTGTTGCCTCGCCGCCGAAATAGACTATGTGCCAGCGGCGTGTTGCTTCGCCGCCGAAATAGACTATGTGCCAGCGGCGTGTTGCCTCGCCGCCGAAATGCACCATGTTCCAGCGGCGTGTTGCCTCGCCGCCGAAATAGACTATGTGCCAGCGGCGTGTTGCCTCGCCGCCGAAATGCACCATGTTCCAGCGGCGTGTTGCCTCGCCGCCGAAATAGACTATGTGCCAGCGGCGTGTTGCCTCGCCGCCGAAATGCACCATGTTCCAGCGGCGTGTTGCCTCGCCGCCGAAATAGACTATGTGCCAGCGGCGTGTTGCCTCGCCGCCGAAATGCACCATGTTCCAGCGGCGTGTTGCCTCGCCGCCGAAATAGACTATGTGCCAGCGGCGTGTTGCTTCGCCGCCGAAATAGACTATGTGCCAGCGGCGTGTTGCCTCGCCGCCGAAATAGACTATGTGCCAGCGGCGTGTTGCCTCGCCGCCGAAATGCACCATGTTCCAGCGGCGTGTTGCCTCGCCGCCGAAATAGACTATGTGCCAGCGGCGTGTTGCCTCGCCGCCGAAATGCACCATGTTCCAGCGGCGTGTTGCCTCGCCGCCGAAATAGACTATGTGCCAGCGGCGTATTGCTTCGCCGCCGAAATGCACCATGTGCCAGCGGCGTGTTGCCTCGCCGCCGAAATAGACTATGTGCCAGCGGCGTGTTGCCTCGCCGCCGAAATGCACCATGTTCCAGCGGCGTGTTGCCTCGCCGCCGAAATAGACTATGTGCCAGCGGCGTATTGCTTCGCCGCCGAAATGCACCATGTGCCAGCGGCGTGTTGCCTCGCCGCCGAAATAGACTATGTGCCAGCGGCGTGTTGCCTCGCCGCCGAAATGCACCATGTTCCAGCGGCGTGTTGCCTCGCCGCCGAAATAGACTATGTGCCAGCGGCGTATTGCTTCGCCGCCGAAATGCACCATGTGCCAGCGGCGTGTTGCCTCGCCGCCGAAATAGACTATGTGCCAGCGGCGTGTTGCCTCGCCGCCGAAATGCACCATGTTCCAGCGGCGTGTTGCCTCGCCGCCGAAATAGACTATGTGCCAGCGGCGTGTTGCCTCGCCGCCGAAATAGACTATGTGCCAGCGGCGTGTTGCCTCGCCGCCGAAATGCACCATGTTCCAGCGGCGTGTTGCCTCGCCGCCGAAATAGACTATGTGCCAGCGGCGTGTTGCTTCGCCGCCGAAATAGACTATGTGCCAGCGGCGTGTTGCCTCGCCGCCGAAATGCACCATGTTCCAGCGGCGTGTTGCCTCGCCGCCGAAATAGACTATGTGCCAGCGGCGTGTTGCCTCGCCGCCGAAATGCACCATGTTCCAGCGGCGTGTTGCCTCGCCGCCGAAATAGACTATGTGCCAGCGGCGTGTTGCCTCGCCGCCGAAATGCACCATGTTCCAGCGGCGTGTTGCCTCGCCGCCGAAATAGACTATGTGCCAGCGGCGTGTTGCCTCGCCGCCGAAATGCACCATGTTCCAGCGGCGTGTTGCCTCGCCGCCGAAATAGACTATGTGCCAGCGGCGTGTTGCTTCGCCGCCGAAATAGACTATGTGCCAGCGGCGTGTTGCCTCGCCGCCGAAATAGACTATGTGCCAGCGGCGTGTTGCCTCGCCGCCGAAATGCACCATGTTCCAGCGGCGTGTTGCCTCGCCGCCGAAATAGACTATGTGCCAGCGGCGTGTTGCCTCGCCGCCGAAATGCACCATGTTCCAGCGGCGTGTTGCCTCGCCGCCGAAATAGACTATGTGCCAGCGGCGTATTGCTTCGCCGCCGAAATGCACCATGTGCCAGCGGCGTGTTGCCTCGCCGCCGAAATAGACTATGTGCCAGCGGCGTGTTGCCTCGCCGCCGAAATGCACCATGTTCCAGCGGCGTGTTGCCTCGCCGCCGAAATAGACTATGTGCCAGCGGCGTATTGCTTCGCCGCCGAAATGCACCATGTGCCAGCGGCGTGTTGCTTCGCCGTTCGTTATAATAATAACAACCCTGGTGGTTGGTTAGGCGTTATAGAACGCCCGCGCGCCATTTGCACCGTACGCGCGCTTCAGATGGCGCGCGCACATCATGGGGCCTCGTCAAACCGACAAGACGAATCCCCAAGCATAGGGCTGAGTCTCAACAGATCGCAGCGTGGTAACTGCTCTACCGAGTACAACACCCCGCCAGGTACCTAAGTCGTCTACAAACGATTCCGAGTCTCGACGTCGAACTTGGAGTACCCATGATCGACCGTTAGAGCGCCATGTCCACCAGTCGGCGAGATCCCGATGGTGGGTACAGAGACGCCCGTACGGCAAACTGGGGCCCGTGCGATGATCGGCCACGAGGACCGACCACCTAGTAGTGTCACATTGTTTTGAGCCTTTCGACCCACACGAGACTCCTAGAAATATCGTTGCCGCCTTTGACTAGAAAGGATACGGCCTTAGAGGCGTTCAGGCATAATCCCACGGATGGTAGCTTCGCACCACCGGCCGCTCGACCGAGTGCGTG
>CAWVQI010000485.1:30000-32039 GCA_963932335.1 Andrena marginata | reverse complement strand
AGGCAACACGCCGCTGGAACATGGTGCATTTCGGCGGCGAGGCAACACGCCGCTGGCACATAGTCTATTTCGGCGGCGAGGCAATACGCCGCTGGAACATGGTGCATTTCGGCGGCGAGGCAACACGCCGCTGGAACATGGTGCATTTCGGCGGCGAGGCAACACGCCGCTGGCACATAGTCTATTCCGGCGGCGAAGCAATACGCCGCTGGAACATGGTGCATTTCGGCGGCGAGGCAACACGCCGCTGGAACATGGTGCATTTCGGCGGCGAGGCAACACGCCGCTGGCACATAGTCTATTTCGGCGGCGAGGCAACACGCCGCTGGAACATGGTGCATTTCGGCGGCGAGGCAATACGCCGCTGGAACATGGTGCATTTCGGCGGCGAAGCAATACGCCGCTGGAACATTGTGCATTTCGGCGGCGAAGCAACACGCCGCTGGCACATAGTCTATTTCGGCGGCGAGGCAACACGCCGCTGGCACATGGTGCATTTCGGCGGCGAGGCAACACGCCGCTGGCACATAGTCTATTTCGGCGGCGAAGCAACACGCCGCTGGAACATGGTGCATTTCGGCGGCGAGGCAATACGCCGCTGGAACATGGTGCATTTCGGCGGCGAGGCAATACGCCGCTGGAACATGGTGCATTTCGGCGGCGAAGCAATACGCCGCTGGCACATAGTCTATTTCGGCGGCGAAGCAACACGCCGCTGGAAATTGCAACATTTCGGCGGCGGGGCAATACGCCGCAGGAACTTCTTTGAATAAATCGATGGCGAAGCAATACGCCGCTGGAGTGCAACCTGACAAGCGCAGAGGTACACACGCTTCAGGAATATCATACGAGATAATCGCGAATAACCCCAATCGCTCCGAAAATTTTTAAAGTACCGCGAGCTCTCAGCGTCCTTCCGCACCATCCTCCGAACACAGAGTCGTCCGATCGTCGAAAACGACCACTGATCCTTTCGTGTCGCGACATTGCGATCAATTCATATTAAGGTTCCGACCCCGGTCGTCGCGCTGGTTTGCGAGATAATCGCGAATAACTCCAATCGCTCCGAAAATTTTTAAAGTACCGCGAGCTCTCAGAGTCGTTCCGCACCATCCCCCGAACACAGAGTCGTCCGATCGTCGAAAACGACCACTGATCCTTTCGTGTCGCGACATTGCGATCAATTCATATTAAGGTTCCGACCCCGGTCGTCGCGCTGGTTTGCGAGATAATCGCGAATAACTCCAATCGCTCCGAAAATTTTTAAAGTACCGCGAGCTCTCAGCGTCCTTCCGCACCATCCCCCGAACACAGAGTCGTCCGATCGTCGAAAACGACCATTGATCCTTGCGTGTCGCGTCATTGCGATCAATTCATATTAAGGTTTCGACCCCGGTCGTCGCGCTGGTTTTCGAGATAATCGCGAATAACTCCAATCGCTCCGAAAATTTTTAAAGTACCGCGAGCTCTCAGCGTCCTTCCGCACCATCCTCCGAACACAGAGTCGTCCGATCGTCGAAAACGACCACTGATCCTTGCGTGTCGCGACATTGCGATCAATTCATATTAAGGTTCCGACCCCGGTCGTCGCGCTGGTTTGCGAGATAATCGCGAATAACTCCAATCGCTCCGAAAATTTTTAAAGTACCGCGAGCTCTCAGCGTCCTTCCGCACCATCCCCCGAACACAGAGTCGTCCGATCGTCGAAAACGACCATTGATCCTTGCGTGTCGCGTCATTGCGATCAATTCATATTAAGGTTTCGACCCCGGTCGTCGCGCTGGTTTTCGAGATAATCGCGAATAACTCCAATCGCTCCGAAAATTTTTAAAGTACCGCGAGCTCTCAGCGTCCTTCCGCACCATCCTCCGAACACAGAGTCGTCCGATCGTCGAAAACGACCACTGATCCTTGCGTGTCGCGACATTGCGATCAATTCATATTAAGGTTCCGACCCCGGTCGTCGCGCTGGTTTGCGAGATAATCGCGAATAACTCCAATCGCTCCGAAAATTTTTAAAGTATCGCGAGCTCTCAGAG
>CAWVQI010000485.1:22500-25000 GCA_963932335.1 Andrena marginata | reverse complement strand
AAGCCGGCCGTGCGTCCGCTTTCGAGGGGCGGCCCGACGATAAGAGAGCGTGCGTGCGTGAGAGGATGCTGCCGCGTGCGGTGTGGCCCCCCGCCCCGAGTACACGGTTTATATTATTACGGTTCTCGTACCCGGCCGTGTATCTCGAAGGTTTTTAAATGATATGTACGCTCGGCCCGCCGGACGTGTTCGCGGTATTTCCGCGGTACGCTTCGGCGGTGTTTTCACGTCCTGGAGACAAATCGGACACCGTGTCGTCAACGCTGGCGACGCCCGGACCTCCTTCGCGCGCTGGTTGGAGGCGCACGGGCCTCGGCTTCATCCGAACCGAGAACACAAAGATAATAACGAATATATTTAATAACACGATTACCCTGAACGGTGGATCACTTGGCTCGTGGGTCGATGAAGAACGCAGCTAATTGCGCGTCAACGTGTGAACTGCAGGACACATGAACATCGACATTTCGAACGCACATTGCGGTCCACGGATACAATTCCTGGACCACGCCTGGCTGAGGGTCGTTATCACATACAAAAGACTGCTTGCGTCGGTTCTGCGTACATAATCATCATCGCATCCTCGCCGTCTCGCGTTTCCGAAGATGTAACGCGTTTCGGAGTCGGGACGGATGATAATATACACGCCAGATACGCGACGTACGAGCGAAAGTTGGGATGTTCGTCGGCGTTTGCAACGGCTCGCGCGTGAGAATCGTGAAGCGTGTGTGTTGTACTCTCCTCCTGTGCGAGAACCAGAAAAAGAGAGAGGCGAAATGTGTGATGAATGATCGCTTAGGGACTCGCGTGCGTGCCCGCTTTCACGGCGTTGTGCGTCGTTGCTTTATAACGACCGCCCGTGTGCTGCACCGCTCCCTGGATCACCACACACACACAGCGGCCTCTCCGCTCGCACTGGTGTTTTAGAGTTTGCCACCTTCACATCCCGCGCCCCGAGATCATTTATGCTCCCGACGTCGCCTGAAATGAAAAATTTGTCCTGAGAAAGAGAGACCGCGAAGAGCGGGAGCGAGAGAGAGAGAGAGAGAGAGAGAGAGAGAGAGAGAGAGAGAGATAGGGCGGAGTGCGCGGCATATGCGCGCCGATTTGTATCGTGTTGGCGTTCACGCAGCCCCAGGGATTTTAAAAAGAGGGTCGTCCGTTGACAAGTGAGAGGAAGAAAAGTCAATCGATACATCGAGGGCACAAAACACACTCGTTCTTCGGGATGCCGTGAAGATCCAAAGGGTGGTGTGTGGTGTACATGGAATGAGATGTAGGAGGCGGCGCTCTGTGCGGAACCACTCGTTAACATGATCGGGTCGATGTATTTCCCCGTAGTTGCGAGTGTCCTCGCCTAGCCGCCCTATATATTCCATTCCCACCCTACCCTATGGCCACGTTCCGTCGACACACAAGAGAGTGTTTGCGCCAAACGTCCGATGAGAAGAGTGATATTGCTCCACGCGTCGTTTAAAACGTTTCTGTACCCTGGAATCCTCATTGGCGCGGCTGCGTGAATTTGAACTTTGACGAATCGAAAAGGCGCCGATGCCGCGAAAGGTGTATAAGAAGACCTCTCCTTCGTAGAATTGAAGAAGACGCGTCTCCCCGATCGCCCCATGTCTTTGTCGCGTTGTTGGTCGATCGTATACGAGACCCGCGGGTCTCACCGGTCGTCCAGTCCACGGAAAAGAGCTTATTTTTCCACGGTTCCCACTGCTGCGAAGATAAGTGTGTTGTCACTGCTCGAGGCGTGATGAAGGGATAGCGGAATCTCAAAGCTAATAATAGCGGACGGACGTTAAAGTAAAAACCGGTGGTGATCGTTCCGCGAGAGTCTCCTCCCGCATCGACGATGCGCGACACGAAAAGACACTTTGGCGTGGCGCAAATATAGAGGTAGGGGTGACTGCTGTAATTCTCTCGATTAGAGAAGAAGAGAGGAGTTCAATAAAATATACTTTTTCTCTGGAATCGCGTGCGATGGCACCTCTGGATATACGAGAATCCTCGATCACATAGATTCGTCGACGCGGGTCTTGCTATGAGCCGGGATGTGTACGGGGGAAAAGAGATAATGTGCGTGGCGCGTTGCCGTATATACACGCGCGGTGCGCATGGGAAACTGCGAGCGAGCAAGGGAGAGAAAGAGGAAAGGATCTGAGAGAAGAGTTTTGTGTATATTCTTCTTCTCCTTCCATTCTTCAGCCCAGCTTCTCGTGCGGCCCAGCCGCCCGGCGTCGCGGTGTCAACGCGCAATATACGCGCACTCTCCTCTACCCTCCGTACCCCCGCCGGTGTAGACCCGTTCGAGGGGGATATAAAATATATCCAAAAGAGGGAGCACGATTTATAATACCGGAGGCACGCGCGCCCGGTTCTCCAAAATATACCTTCTCTCTCTACTTCGCTCGCGGTCTCTGCTCTTTTTCTCCGGTGGCAGATAATTATTTATATATGTATATATATATATATAAATAATAATAATAATGATTGA
>CAWVQI010000485.1:15000-17500 GCA_963932335.1 Andrena marginata | reverse complement strand
CGCCGCTGGAACATGGTGCATTTCGGCGGCGAAGCAATACGCCGCTGGAACATTGTGCATTTCGGCGGCGAAGCAACACGCCGCTGGCACATAGTCTATTTCGGCGGCGAGGCAACACGCCGCTGGCACATGGTGCATTTCGGCGGCGAGGCAACACGCCGCTGGCACATAGTCTATTTCGGCGGCGAAGCAACACGCCGCTGGAACATGGTGCATTTCGGCGGCGAGGCAATACGCCGCTGGAACATGGTGCATTTCGGCGGCGAGGCAATACGCCGCTGGAACATGGTGCATTTCGGCGGCGAAGCAATACGCCGCTGGCACATAGTCTATTTCGGCGGCGAAGCAACACGCCGCTGGAAATTGCAACATTTCGGCGGCGGGGCAATACGCCGCAGGAACTTCTTTGAATAAATCGATGGCGAAGCAATACGCCGCTGGAGTGCAACCTGACAAGCGCAGAGGTACACACGCTTCAGGAATATCATACGAGATAATCGCGAATAACCCCAATCGCTCCGAAAATTTTTAAAGTACCGCGAGCTCTCAGCGTCCTTCCGCACCATCCTCCGAACACAGAGTCGTCCGATCGTCGAAAACGACCACTGATCCTTTCGTGTCGCGACATTGCGATCAATTCATATTAAGGTTCCGACCCCGGTCGTCGCGCTGGTTTGCGAGATAATCGCGAATAACTCCAATCGCTCCGAAAATTTTTAAAGTACCGCGAGCTCTCAGAGTCGTTCCGCACCATCCCCCGAACACAGAGTCGTCCGATCGTCGAAAACGACCACTGATCCTTTCGTGTCGCGACATTGCGATCAATTCATATTAAGGTTCCGACCCCGGTCGTCGCGCTGGTTTGCGAGATAATCGCGAATAACTCCAATCGCTCCGAAAATTTTTAAAGTACCGCGAGCTCTCAGCGTCCTTCCGCACCATCCCCCGAACACAGAGTCGTCCGATCGTCGAAAACGACCATTGATCCTTGCGTGTCGCGTCATTGCGATCAATTCATATTAAGGTTTCGACCCCGGTCGTCGCGCTGGTTTTCGAGATAATCGCGAATAACTCCAATCGCTCCGAAAATTTTTAAAGTACCGCGAGCTCTCAGCGTCCTTCCGCACCATCCTCCGAACACAGAGTCGTCCGATCGTCGAAAACGACCACTGATCCTTGCGTGTCGCGACATTGCGATCAATTCATATTAAGGTTCCGACCCCGGTCGTCGCGCTGGTTTGCGAGATAATCGCGAATAACTCCAATCGCTCCGAAAATTTTTAAAGTACCGCGAGCTCTCAGCGTCCTTCCGCACCATCCCCCGAACACAGAGTCGTCCGATCGTCGAAAACGACCATTGATCCTTGCGTGTCGCGTCATTGCGATCAATTCATATTAAGGTTTCGACCCCGGTCGTCGCGCTGGTTTTCGAGATAATCGCGAATAACTCCAATCGCTCCGAAAATTTTTAAAGTACCGCGAGCTCTCAGCGTCCTTCCGCACCATCCTCCGAACACAGAGTCGTCCGATCGTCGAAAACGACCACTGATCCTTGCGTGTCGCGACATTGCGATCAATTCATATTAAGGTTCCGACCCCGGTCGTCGCGCTGGTTTGCGAGATAATCGCGAATAACTCCAATCGCTCCGAAAATTTTTAAAGTATCGCGAGCTCTCAGAGTCGTTCCGCACCATCCTCCGAACACAGAGTCGTCCGATCGTCGAAAACGACCACTGATCCTTTCGTGTCGCGACATTGCGATCAATTCATATTAAGGTTCCGACCCCGGTCGTCGCGCTGGTTTGCGAGATAATCGCGAATAACTCCAATCGCTCCGAAAATTTTTAAAGTACCGCGAGCTCTCAGCGTCCTTCCGCACCATCCCCCGAACACAGAGTCGTCCGATCGTCGAAAACGACCACTGATCCTTTCGTGTCGCGACATTGCGATCAATTCATATTAAGGTTCCGACCCCGGTCGTCGCGCTGGTTTGCGAGATAATCGCGAATAACTCCAATCGCTCCGAAAATTTTTAAAGTACCGCGAGCTCTCAGAGTCGTTCCGCACCATCCTCCGAACACAGAGTCGTCCGATCGTCGAAAACGACCACTGATCCTTGCGTGTCGCGACATTGCGATCAATTCATATTAAGGTTTCGACCCCGGTCGTCGCGCTGGTTTTCGAGATAATCGCGAATAACTCCAATCGCTCCGAAAATTTTCAAAGTCCCTAGATATTATTTTTGAATGTCGTTTGGGATCGAGTATGTATCGTGTTAATGTTCGCGGCAAATGTTTATAATAATTCGTTAAGTCGTTTTACTCTTGTATCCGACGCTCTCCGCGGCTAAGTCCCAACGTGCCGGTCGAACGGTCTGTTGTAGCGGCGGTTTGCGCCCATAAGCGGCCGTGCGTAAGGTACGGCGGCGCCGGCGTTCCGGCCGGCCGTTCGGTATCTATAAGGGAGAGCGACGGTCCGAGCGTCTCGGTCGGAGCAGCGT
>CAWVQI010000485.1:0-2500 GCA_963932335.1 Andrena marginata | reverse complement strand
TGCGATCAATTCATATTAAGGTTCCGACCCCGGTCGTCGCGCTGGTTTGCGAGATAATCGCGAATAACTCCAATCGCTCCGAAAATTTTTAAAGTACCGCGAGCTCTCAGCGTCCTTCCGCACCATCCCCCGAACACAGAGTCGTCCGATCGTCGAAAACGACCATTGATCCTTGCGTGTCGCGTCATTGCGATCAATTCATATTAAGGTTTCGACCCCGGTCGTCGCGCTGGTTTTCGAGATAATCGCGAATAACTCCAATCGCTCCGAAAATTTTTAAAGTACCGCGAGCTCTCAGCGTCCTTCCGCACCATCCTCCGAACACAGAGTCGTCCGATCGTCGAAAACGACCACTGATCCTTGCGTGTCGCGACATTGCGATCAATTCATATTAAGGTTCCGACCCCGGTCGTCGCGCTGGTTTGCGAGATAATCGCGAATAACTCCAATCGCTCCGAAAATTTTTAAAGTACCGCGAGCTCTCAGCGTCCTTCCGCACCATCCCCCGAACACAGAGTCGTCCGATCGTCGAAAACGACCATTGATCCTTGCGTGTCGCGTCATTGCGATCAATTCATATTAAGGTTTCGACCCCGGTCGTCGCGCTGGTTTTCGAGATAATCGCGAATAACTCCAATCGCTCCGAAAATTTTTAAAGTACCGCGAGCTCTCAGCGTCCTTCCGCACCATCCTCCGAACACAGAGTCGTCCGATCGTCGAAAACGACCACTGATCCTTGCGTGTCGCGACATTGCGATCAATTCATATTAAGGTTCCGACCCCGGTCGTCGCGCTGGTTTGCGAGATAATCGCGAATAACTCCAATCGCTCCGAAAATTTTTAAAGTATCGCGAGCTCTCAGAGTCGTTCCGCACCATCCTCCGAACACAGAGTCGTCCGATCGTCGAAAACGACCACTGATCCTTTCGTGTCGCGACATTGCGATCAATTCATATTAAGGTTCCGACCCCGGTCGTCGCGCTGGTTTGCGAGATAATCGCGAATAACTCCAATCGCTCCGAAAATTTTTAAAGTACCGCGAGCTCTCAGCGTCCTTCCGCACCATCCCCCGAACACAGAGTCGTCCGATCGTCGAAAACGACCACTGATCCTTTCGTGTCGCGACATTGCGATCAATTCATATTAAGGTTCCGACCCCGGTCGTCGCGCTGGTTTGCGAGATAATCGCGAATAACTCCAATCGCTCCGAAAATTTTTAAAGTACCGCGAGCTCTCAGAGTCGTTCCGCACCATCCTCCGAACACAGAGTCGTCCGATCGTCGAAAACGACCACTGATCCTTGCGTGTCGCGACATTGCGATCAATTCATATTAAGGTTTCGACCCCGGTCGTCGCGCTGGTTTTCGAGATAATCGCGAATAACTCCAATCGCTCCGAAAATTTTCAAAGTCCCTAGATATTATTTTTGAATGTCGTTTGGGATCGAGTATGTATCGTGTTAATGTTCGCGGCAAATGTTTATAATAATTCGTTAAGTCGTTTTACTCTTGTATCCGACGCTCTCCGCGGCTAAGTCCCAACGTGCCGGTCGAACGGTCTGTTGTAGCGGCGGTTTGCGCCCATAAGCGGCCGTGCGTAAGGTACGGCGGCGCCGGCGTTCCGGCCGGCCGTTCGGTATCTATAAGGGAGAGCGACGGTCCGAGCGTCTCGGTCGGAGCAGCGTTGGGTGCGTGGCTATTCTATGACCTCGGTTGAGAAGCAGTCACCGCTCCTCGAGAATTTGTCTCGACTGTTCTTACCGTGTTGCGTTTTTGGATTTCTCCACACAGCATTACCACGGGTCGGTGTCTATAAGTCCGAATGGCCCTTATGTGGTGAGCGTCCATAAGTGACGTTGGTGACACATATGCAATTCTGTGTATGCTTGTACGACCTCGTGCATTCAACTCTTCATCCACGCAGATGGACGAATTTAAACTTAACAAAACGCTAAGGAAGGCTAGCGTCGGGTACATATAAAGTATCGAACTGAAAGTTCGAACTTTGAAAGAGGGAGAAAGTAGATACAAACCCATAGAGGTGTCAGATATCGATATGCCTAGCGCGCACATTACGTACCAACTCGTTATGACCAGCATGGCACGATTCGCGCTTTCCCGTTTGCTCAGCATGCACTTGTCCGCGCTATTACGTACATGACCAGCGTGAATGTTACGCGCTTTGTCGATTTGTCCAGCGTGTAGTGGTCCGTGCTTCTACGGTGGATGCTAGCGCGCGTGTACTCCGTGCTTCCCGATGGATGCAGCGGTACGCGTGATACGCGCTTTATCGAGCATCCGATGCCATCCTTATTTATAAGGGAAATATAATGAATTTTGTATGAATCTGAGATCTTTCTGTGAAAGTGTATAAAATGCACATATCCGTTTAATATTATTAGTTAGTGGAAAAATTGAAACGATATGATGTCTCGAAGTATAATGAAGTTAGAGTGGAGAGAAAGGCACATATATCATATCCGATGGAGTGTTAGTCTGTG